>JAJIBD010024255.1:0-229339 GCA_021461705.1 Cryptotis parvus | reverse complement strand
CCAGCATGTCTCTGTGGCAAGCACTTTCATTTTTCTCCCTATTTATCTCTCCCATTGGACATTATGGTTTGCAATATAGAAACTAAGAGGTTATCACATTTATTCTTTTTTTTAACATTTTATTATACCACCGTGAGATATACAATTACAACGTTGTTCACGCTTGGGGGTTTCGGTCACACAGTGTTCCAGCACCCCGCCCTCCACCAGTGCCCATCACCCACCACCCATGTCCCCAATTCCCTCCCCCTTCCACATCCTGCCTAAATGTCAGGTTCTTTATCTCCCTCTCCTCTCCCTCTCTCTCTCCTCCTTCTCCCACACATTGTGGGTTGCACTACGTACACTTAGAAGCCATCATTTGCATTTTTGTCTGTATTTAATGCTCAGTTCTATGTTAGTATCAGTACTTTAGACATTTATTCACACATGTTCCCTTCCCTATCTAAACTAACCTCTGACTCCCACACGCTTGTATCACATTTATTCTTTTACCTAATTTCAGAATACAGTTCTTATCCACAGTCATCATTTACAACTATCTTTGTCATAACTGTCCCTTCCTTTTCTGAACTGTTTTTTTCCCCAAGCAGCTTTTTTATGTGCCTTTTGGCCATTAGTATTACTTCTTTGAGGAAATTTCATTCATTTCTTCTCCCCCATATTTGAATAGGTTAGATTTTTTTGTTGTTGTTGTACCAGTGCCTAATATATTTTGGATATTAACCTTTATCGTGTGCCTACTGCATAAATACATTTTCCCAATCTGTGAGCTGTCTTTCTACCTTGAGTGACTGACTTCCTGTGCAGTGCTCATATTACCTCATTGTTTTTGTGGTCAGAGAGAGGCATAAATTCTCTGCTGTTTCTTCTTGTATAAATACCAGCTCTTCTGAATCAGGGCCCTAACCACAGAATGTCATTTTTATTTAATTACATCCTCATAAGTCCTATCTCCAAGTACAGAAAAAATTACATGAGTAATAGAAGGGCACACAATTCACTCCACATCAAGCAGATAAGTTTTCTTATTATATAAAAATTCATAGCTAAGTTTCAGTTCCAGTATAATGGAATATATATTAAACCTTCCTAGCCTGCAAAGAAAGACACATTTATATATTTTATTTCATATTCCCACAATTTGGAAGTATGTTAAATCTCCATATAAAAGCAGTTTTGCAACATACTATAAATATGTTCATTTTATTTAAAAATTATCTTAAACACAAAAAAAACTACAGAATGAGACAACTGCTGATAGAGAAGATATCTAGCCATCAGCCAACCATTAGCAATTCCATCTGATGTTCTACAGTAAAACTTGCTGTGTAGAAGCAATTGCATTTGAAGTTATTGGTACATTTGAATGCAAACTACCCAACCATGAAAAATGAGACTTCCATTTGCTATAAAAAATAAATTAGGAGGCAATGCCTTGCTGGCAAAGCCATTTGAACACCTCAGTTCATAACTATTCATGGTGCCATTAACAGATGTCTTTGCTCACTCTATGAGCTGCCTTATGATTTTGTTGTATCCAGTAGTTCTTTATATCTAAAGTGAATGTAGGAACTTGTTTTAGGATATAATAAAAACCTAACCAATGTAGAGATCCTATGGGAAATTATACCATAATGTTACCTACATAACTAATTTTCTTCTTATGAAATCATGATTCCCACTACACTTTTAGAGCTATCAAAAGTATTGTTTAACATTACCATTTCCATGTTAATATTTCAGTAAATCACAAAAATATAATACTTTGTGCTGAAAGTAAGCCATTTCCTTTGGGAACATAAGTTTTCACTTCTAAATTAAAAGTTGCATGAAGTGAATTCTATACTGTCTGTTGCTTATTGACACTAAGTATGTCTTATTTTTTATTTAAAAGAATAACTTCTTCCATGTTAAGGCATAGCACCAATGACTACTACTCACTCCAAGTATGATAAATTATTCATGAAAAAGATTAAAGGTTAATTGCCTTGTAAATAATACATCATCATAAGACTTCTGGGTGTATTTAGAAATTTCTCTGCAGTATCTTCAAAGAGATACTCAAATACTTCAGTATCTTCATGTCATGAGTGTGCAGGTGTGCACACACAGACACAAACACTGATATGCCTGTGGCAAACAGAATATGCCACACAGTGCAAGTTATTTGCATAGCCAAAAGTCAGCCATAGTAAGGATAGTGTACTAAAATGATTCCAAGTGTGAGGTACATGAAGTATGTGTGACGTCGTTGGTTTTACCCCCAGATTTCAATTTTCTTTTCTGTTGAGGGAGATAATCCGTTCATTACATGTGGAGATTAATTAGATAATAATTTTTAACAATTTCCAATCAGGGCCAGAATGATAGTACAGAGGATATCTCTTTCCTGGCATGCTCTTTCCTTGCATGTGACTGAACCCTCTTTTGACTCATTGCTACTAATGCAGGTGGGCCTCATGGGTGGCTTACATGAGGCCGGAGGGGGAGAGAGATGGTTGCTTTCTCCCCCAGCTGCCTCTGTCGCCTGGGACCCTTTGGGCAGGCTTAGGACTGATAAAGTCTCTGATGAGCCCCTACACAGCGTGGGCCTGAGCCCCATAAACCCCACGAGGTGGCTGTCAAGCCACACCTGATGTCCGCTTGACCTCTAGGCATGAGAGTTGATCCCCACCACCCGAGATTTCTCAGGGAACCATGGACTCAGTCTTGAGTGAGGAATTGCTCTTTGCAGGAAAGGAGAGTCAGTTCTCGGCCTTATCCAGGGTTGCCTCAGGGTTCTTGTCTTCCTGGCAGAAAAAGAATTTTCAGGGGTTGACGAGGCAGTGAAGTAAAAACAGGTTTTACTAAAGAGGTTTTAGGAAGGGAAGGAGGAGGGAAAGTGAGAGAGAGAGAGAGTACACATACCAAGAGGGGAGATGCTCGGGCACATGTGCTAGCCACTTGGGCTGAAGCAGCACATGGGCTCAGGCAGCATATGCTCTCAGGCAGCATGTGTGCCCAGGTAGCATGTGCGCTCAGGCAGTATGTGTGCACTGTCCTTTGGTCAGGACAGCTTTTATAGATTTCTCCCCAAGCTACTCCCATATGGGGCTTCAACCTAGGTTAAGGTCCATTGCTAGGGCTGTTGGCAAGCAGAGTAGATATTGGGAGTGGTCTTCTTTGAAAATCTCCTTTTCTGGACTTCGGTTCCTGCTGGGTCTTCTGTCCTGGAATGTAACCAGATTAGAGGCTGGGCTGAGGCAGGTTGATCCAGAATCCTTAGGGTCTTCTGAAGGTCTTATCAAGTCTTGGTTCCGGTTTCAAACAGGTGAATCTGGACAGCTTTAGGGTGAAACTTCACTGCCTTGGAGATGCCCTGTCTGCCTCCCCTACAATACTACCACTTACGGCTACCCCTGAGCAGGGTCACTTCTGAGAAGAGTGCCAGGAGGAAACCATGAACATCATATGTAAGACTTGAATGTTTGAATGTTGTGACTGTTTCTTATGATTACAAATTAATCATTCTCTTTATATCTGTCCCCTAATATGTAGAATTAAACTGAACATCCTTACTCAAATTCACGCTACTGAAAGAATCATGAAAATTTCCTTCTACAGCTATAGATCTTGCAATCACTATACAATGTATATTATATATACATACATATATGCATATACTATACAATATAGAATTATATATAATAAAAGGATTTTATGTCTGAATATGTGATATTCAGATAAATAATCTCAAAATAAGTTAAGAATAATTAAAATGCTATAAATATTACAAAGTTAAGGACTCAGGTATGATTGAGAGCCATCAATACAACCATCTTGAAATATTTCTGAATGTTCTTATGCAAATTTACATAGAAGAAGGGAAGAACTGGATTTAGTTATCACATGACAGATACATTTCAAGAAACTTCCAGTAGCAGTAGAAATGCTTTTTTTCAGGATTTTTCCATCCTTCAGTTTCCAGTAGTGCCGGATCTATGTTTTACCATTTTCTCAGGGAGATCTTCCAAAGCACTTGATCACTTGATCACTTGAAACCCGTTATTCATCGATTTGCTCGAGTGGGCACCAGTAACATTTCCATTGGACCCTATCATGTGCCAATGTAGCCCAATGGCATCTGGTTGATTCAGGAATATGAAGAGCCTCAAACCATTCTTTCAGGGTCTTGACAAGGAAGTCTGACCATCTTGTAGGTGGGTGACAATGTGATCTTTTGACATCCCGTGGGATCCAGTCGGTAACGGCTCTAGTCCAGCAGTTGTCTCCAAATCGTAGTACATGTCCAGCCCATCTGATTTTCAATGCCTTGGCAAACGAGACAGTGTCCCTGATTCTGGAATAGCAATGTAGGTCAGAACTCCGGATTCCTTCTCTCACTTGAGGTGAGGTGTGATATTCCAAGCATAGCTCTTTCAATTCCTCTCTGGGAGACCCGAATAGCATTCTCATCCTAGTCGCAGACCGCTCAGTCAGTGTGAGCTCTAAGTCTCGGGGGTAACCAGCGTGAGGAAATCAGGAGGACAGGAACGTCGGCGCAATGGACAGACAGACACAGACACAAGAGAGGTCAAATGCTGCTGCTGCTGCTGCTGCTGCTGCTGCAGTTTACTGAGGGCAAAGCTTTTCTTCTTATGTTCAACAAATGCACAGACACAAGATTACACCAGTTATTTTTTAGCAAAGGAGACATTTTTTTTAACAACAAAAGGAGTTTATAGTGTCTACCACATATGACCACCTTTTGCCTGCGCCTGTTTTTCAGACATGCTTTTTGACGTCTTTTGTTTTTACTTTCATATTTGCCTTAAGTAAGGTACATATTTTTCTTTTATTTTGATTTTCATAGAATTACTTACTAGCTCTATGCACATATTATAGATTAACTTAACCTACTCCTAAATAGAAACTTCTATGCAGAGTTTATTATCATAAGATTACTAAGATTTTGAACTAGAAAGTGTTAACTTTAACAGGCCCAATTATTTTTCACACAGGAGGTTTAGGGAGGCTAATCACTGCATTCTCGTTAACAGGGGGTAGCCAGTCGCCTCGACCCATAGGTCAAGAATTCTCCCTTCCCGCTAATGATGGGAAGCAAAGGCATGAAGGCCACAAGCCTTTCCTTATCAAGGACCTGAGACCAGCTCAGGCCTTGGCAGCCAGGGCGCTGCACGGGCTGGCATTTTTATACTATCTTTGTTTTATGCTATAATCGTGTATAATGAAAACTACGGTTGCCGCAGGCTTCTCTCCTTGTCCAGTTTCTCCATTACTCAGTGTCTAAGTTTCAGCATAAACAAGCGCTCTAATTGCACACCAAGCATTCTTAGGAACAACTAAGGGAGTCTAGGGGCTTTGTTGGCGACAGTCCCTTTTTAGGGGAAGCACCGTCTGGTAACTGTCCCTTTTTAGGGGAAGTACCGAAGCCATCCCCTGGCCCAGTGAGCACTTTCATGCTCACGCGAGCCGGTGCCGCGGGAGCCGTGGCAATCCTGCTTTTGTAGGGCCCAGGTCTCTGAGGCGTATGTTAATGCAGGGAGAATGGTGGAGTTGAAGAGATGTGCCCGGATCCGGAGGTTCTTTGTCCTTTTAGCTATTTCTTCAATGCCTTTGAAGGCATTCCATGCTGCTCTCTTCCTCCTCCGCGCAGCTCAGGTTTTAGGTCATTTATCATGTTCACTTCTCGACCTAGGTACACATAACTGCTGCATTCAGAGATGTTTGTTACATTGAGAGTGAATGGGGCCTCTGGAACTAGTTCATTTTTCTTGAACATAGTTTTCAGATTCAGCTGTAGACCTATCTTTCCACATTCTCGGTCAAAGTCAACCAGCATTTGTGCCGCTTTGCTAATGTTTGGTGTTACTAGAACGATGTCATCAGTGAAGCGGAGGTGGTATAGTTGCCAACCATTTATCTTCACTCCCATTCCTTCCCGTTCTAATTGTTGCATGATGTTCTCGAGGGTGGCGCTGAAGAGTTTTGGTGAAATGGTATCACCCTGTTGAACCCCTCTTTTGACATCAATGATCACTTCTTTGTAGAATGGTGAGATCCTGGTGATGAATCCATAATACAGCTTGCTTCCGCAGCACATATACTAAAATTGGAAAGATACAGAGAAGATTAGCATGGCCCTGCGCAAGGATGCGCATAAATTCCAAAGCATATTCTGGGGAAAACTCTAGAACCCCCAAGTGGGTTCAATATTTTCTGTCCCTATAACATTTTTGAAATTACTTTCTACCCATCTCTGAGCTAAAGTGAGGTTCCTTGAGGAAGATGTGCCTGTTAATGGCTGGTATCTGAACTCACCAAGTCATCCTGATAGAGATATGGTTTGCAGCTTGTCATGTATTCTTTAATATTTTTAATATGCTGTTCATCCACACCAAAATTGATATATCTAATCATTAAGGCATCTACAGCTATGAGTAGTCCAGCACAAAACAGAAACTTTGTGTATAAACCTTTCTTTCTAACAAGTACTTTATAGTAAATTGGTTGGGAAACACCATTGGCCTTGAGAAGAACTATGATGGATGTCTCTGTAGGCCAGGGAAAATGGGATTAGTTTCATTCAATTTTTATATGGCTATGTTGAAAGAAGTTTTATGTATAAAGGAGAGTTCAATTAAGTATGCAAGTTAAATACAGGTAGGAGAAGGAATTGGATGCTGCAAAGCCTATGTGTGAATTATGATCATTTGCCTGTTGCTTTCAGATTCAGTTTTCACACCTCCTTGTGAATTACGTTTCTTTGATCTCTTGTCGAGTGCCTTATTGCAAGTTGTCAGAGGAGCATTTATTCAGTTGCCTCAGCTCCTATATTTGTCCTTCCAGCTGTGTCCTTCCATGCTGCCAGGACCTGGGCCACTTCACTCATTTCTCTAGCTGTTGAGTTCTGCATATTTCCCTTAGCAGAGCCCATCTTGCATTTATTTTATTGCCTTCCCTCTCCATCTGTGATGGGTTGTTCTGCAGTCTGCGTGCTGACCTGTCAGCTGACACATCAACCAGATCTTTATTAATTTCTTTGAAACAAAACATTGGAAACTTGGTTGCAAAACTATTTGCATCTCGTCATTCATATCAGTCAATATTTGTAGTGACTGTCAAACAACTTGACTGATGGCTCATCAAAATTTGGCTACTCTTTTAAAGTGAACTACAATATTTTATTTACAAAAATATTTTTTGGAGCTAATATACTGAAAAGCATAGCCAGTTTAAACCATTGTTCATTTGAATATATACTTGCAAATGGTGAACTTGGATTTTTCACTTTGTGTTAATACTTGTAATCAAAATCATAGCTGAGGAGTTTTTTTACTTTAAAAATTTTCTATTTATATTAAAGAACTGTAATTTATTTACAAAGTTATTAAATGTTATATATACAATATTTCAACACCAATCTCACCACCAGTGTCAAATTCTCTCCATCAATATTTTTATTTTTATTGTTGAGTTAAATTGTATGTGTGCTTCTCACTGCACACACACCAAATTTTATGTATTAATTTCTCACCGCAATTTCTTGAAGTATCTCAATATGAATCATTTGGAAGTAGTAGATGTTTCTGTCAATATAATTGAATTGAGGTGAAGTCAGAGTGGATTGCCATGATACCCTAGTCAGCTATGGCTGGTGTTTTTATGAAAAGAGCCTGGACTCAGGGAAAATATCACACGAAGTTTGGCGTGACTGTCACAAGCCTAAGAAATACCAGAAGTTACCAGGGAAACCTGGAACAGAACCTTGCTTGGTGCCTGATGTGAGATTTCTAGAACACAGAACTGTGGGAAAATTTCTGTTTATGCCACTCCATTCATGGTGCTTTGGCTTTGTTATCACCTCCAGTTTAAAAAAGTATACATGCATTATATTATTATATATAATATATTTTATATATTTTCTGTGTGTATATATATCTATATATCTATATCTATCTATCTCTCTCTCTCTCTATCTATCTATCTATCTATCTATCTATCTATCTATCTATCTATCTATCTATCTATCTATCTATCTATCTATCTATCTATCTATCTATCTATCTATCTATCTATCTATCTACTCTATCTATCTATCTATCTATCTATCTATCCATCTATCTAGTATTTCCACTTTACTGATCAGATAAATTTTGTAAGCTTAGGGTCATATACTTAGTAGCTGAACTCAGAAATGGTTTGATAAAACTAAACCCAGGCCTTTATTTTAGCACTCCATTATCACCATAGTTGTTCATTTTTTGTGGTGTGGGTTGAGAGAAATGACTCTTTAAACACAACACATCAAGCTGTGCTCTGGCTCTTCCTGGCTCTGCTTCTGTGCTTGTTAGTGACTGCTGGTGAGGCTCAGGGAGTCCTGCAGTGTCCAGGGAGGAATTGGAATATGCTGCATGCAAGGCAAGTGCCTTAGCCCTTGTATTAACAATCCAGCCCCACCATAGTGGTTCTAAATTTCATAGGCTTGTCCTCAGTGAGATCATTCATATAAAACATTTAGCTCTGTGAAAAACATATATTAAATGCTCCCAAAATTTATCCTTGTTTAATTTTTTAGGCTCATTATGCTTTTATTTTTACTACAATACTCTTAACAAGCATAGTTCAGGAGTTTTAGTTTACTCATTGTACAAGCTATGTTACATGCTTAATTAGTTCATTCATTCATTTTGGTTTCTAAGCCACATAAAGCACTCCTGGCTCTTCACTCAGACATCACTCTTGGAAGTGCTTAAGGTCTGGGGAATGGGGACTATGAAAGGCAAACTCCCTGCACACTGTGCTATCTCTTCAGCAGCCTTGGAGTATAATTTATAAATTCAGTTCATTATAAAATTATCTGGCTTTTACAGATTAAATATAACAATGTCGTGTTTCAGATATAAATTTACACAAATATACATATCAGCCCTTGAGAATCATATATTTTTTGAGTGAAGCAATAGCTGGGTGTGTGTTTATTTCATTTTTCTCACACAATGTTTAACACATTATTAAATAATATTTTTAGATGTTAACAGTTTCAGCTAGGATAAGTTTCACAGAAGGAAGTGATAATTTAGTATTTTTAAGGTGCTTTGCACAATAGAGATTTCTTTACTTAGTGTGGAGAGTACAGTAGGTAGGCTGCTTGCCATACAAGAAGCCAAAATAGTATAGATCTCTGATACCCCGTGTGGTTCCACTAGCTTCTGCTAGGAGTGGGGCTTGACTGCAGAGCCAGCAGTAATAACTGAGCACTGCTAGGTGTGACCTAAAATAAGAACCAAAAAGTACTTATGCACTATTCTCAGGGAATATTAAATTCCTGGTAACTATATGCATTGGCTGTAGTATGGTTTTCTTCCCAACAAAATAATAAACAGTCTTTTAAACATTGCTTTTAGTACTATTTGTCTATGATTTTGACAACGTGTAGAGCATATAAGAATTGACTAATTAAATCTGGGATTCAAAGAGCCTCACATTCATCTTTAAAAAGACCATCTCATATACAAGAGCAAGGTAAACAAGCCTATTAAAATTGGTATTTATCTTGTAAATATCATCACATCCTAAAATAGATTATTGTGGTTTCAGAGTCATAAAGTAGCTGATTAATCACATCTTTCTTTTTTTTAAGTATTTTATTATACAACCGTGAGATATACAAATACAAAGATAAACAATTAAAAAGTTCATATTTGGGTTTTGGTCATACAATGTTCCAGCACCCGTCCCCTCCACCAGTGCCCATCTCCCACCACCAACGCCCCCGGTTCCCTCCCCCTTCCCCAGCCCACCTCCATGGCAGGTTCTTCATTTCTTTCCCTTTCTCTCTCTTTCTCTTTTCCTTCCCTTCCAGACTATGGATTACAGAACATACATTAAAAGGTTGTCATGTGTATCCTCTTGCCTCTATTTAATGCTCAGTTCTAGGTTGGCATTAGTACCCTCGACAATTATTAGCACACTGTTCCATTTTCTGTCTTACCGAACCTCTGACTCCCACACGTTTGTGATAATATCCACCTTTGACAAGACCTCCTGATATATGTTTCACTTGACCTTGGATATTGGTATCATAATATGTATATATATATTTATGCCATGCAAATGAATGCAGTCATTCTGTATCTGTCTCTCTCTCCTTCTGGCTAATTTCGCTCAACATAATCTTCTCCATGTCCATCCATTTATAGGCAAATTTTATAACTTCATTTTTCCTAACAGCTCAATAGTATTCCATTGTGTAGATGTACCAAAGCTTCTTTATCCAGTCATCGATTTTCGGGCACTCTGGTTGCTTCCAGATTCTGGCTATTGTGAATAATGCTGCTATGAACATAAAAGTAGGGATGGTGTTTCTGCTGCGTATTTTTGGTTTCCCAGAGTAGATTCCCAGGAGTGGTATGGCTGGGTCAAATGGGAGTTCAATTTCTAGTCTTTGGAGGAAAGTCCATATTGTTTTCCAGAAAGGCTGTACCAGCTGGCATTCCCACCAACAATGGATGAGTGTCCCCTTTTCCCCACACCCATGCCAGCACTTGTTGTTCTTGCTCTTTGAATATGTGCCAGTCTCTGTGGTGTAAAGTGGTATCTCATTGTTGTTTTGATTTGCATCTCTCTGATGATTAGTGATGATGAGCATTTTTTTCATATGTTTTTTGGGCATTCGAATTTCTTCCTTGCTGAAGTTTCTGTTCATTTCTTCTCCCCATTTTTTGATGGGGTTGTTTGTTTTCTTCTTGTAAAGTTCTACCAGTGCCTGATATATCCTGGATATTAACCCCTTATCAGATGGGTATTGTGTGAGTATTCTTTCCCATTCTGTGGACTGCTTTTGTATCTTAGTTACTGTTTCTTTTGAGGTGCAGAAGCTTTTTAGTTTCATGTAGTCCCATATGTTTATCTTTTCTTCTAGTTGCTTTGTTAGTGATGTTTCACCTTTGAAGATGCCTTTAGCTTCAATGTCGTGGAGGGTTTTTCCTATATTTTCTTCAATGTACTTTATGGATTCAAGTCCAATATTGAGACCTGTGGACCTATGGAATAGAATTGATTATCCTGACACCCAACCTCAAACACATGATCATTTAATCTTTGATAAAGGTGCAATGAGTCTAAAATGGAGTAAGGAAAGCCTCTTCAACAAGTGGTGTTGGGAAATTTGGGCAGCGACATGTAAAAAAAAATGAATTTGGACCTGTGTCTAATACCATGCACAAAAATCAGATCAAAATGGATTAAACATCTTTCTTTATATATTAACTTTTAGTGACTAGAGAATTTCCCTAGTGAAAATAAGTTTGTTAGAATAACTTTTATATTACCCTTTGTTTTTGGAGTTCACTTTTGAGCATACTTGTTGTCTTGTGAAACCCTAATAAAATGTCATGAAAATTTTACTATCCTGTTTCTCATATTTAGAAATATTTATACCCATTTTACAGGGAATATGAGTTAGACTATAGTTTGGTTGGCCCAATTCAAGACTTTAGAAGAACTGTAGATAGAGCTCAGTAGTTTATGTCTCAACTAATTGTTCCAGAGTAAGCAGACTAATACTGTTTTGACTAGTCGATGGAATTGGGGATCCAGATTATTTCTGTCACATTTCTCTGCTTTCCCTGATGTACTGCTATGCCGAGTTAAAAGATGCTATCACCCAGAAATATCTTGATGGATAAAAATGTAATCATTATTACATTGTTACCTTCAGCCTCTACTTAAACCACTCTTTCACAAACCAGCTATTAAGATGCTACTGCTCAAGTTCCCTCTTCTCCCACAGGGATTATATGTTCTACTGCAGAGATTCTTTCCAAAGGAAGGGTTATTTCCTTCTTAAAGGGAAGGATCAAATTTCCCTAAACCGTTTAAGTTAACTACTTCATATCTAGGACTAGGTGAGCCAAATTGATAAATGCCTGGTTCAGATGTGCCCAAATTCCCACGTACTAATACAGTTGTGAAAATATATATCAAATGTTAGAAGCATTCACAATTTGGAGCTATCAAAGTCAGAAATTTAACCTATAATCTCTATGAGCACAGTGCTTTTTAAGACTATATCAAATTCTCTCTCTCTCTCTCTCTTTTTTTTTTTTTTTGCTTTTTGTGTCAGGCCTAGCAATGCTCAGGGGTTACTCCGAGCTCTGAACTCAACAATTACTCCTGGCAATACTTGGCGGACTATATGAGATGCCGGGGAATCAAACCCGGTTTGGCAGCATTCAAGACAAATGCCCTACCTGTTGGACTATCTGTCCAGCCCTCAAATTCTCTATTCTTAAAGAAACAGCTTTGCCTGCTGTATTGCCCCACTGGGTGCCTAAGAATAGGGTAAAGTTGATTTATTTAGCTTAACTGTTAACCATTGCAGGATTGATACAGACCCTCCACTTTTTTGCCTGGTCAAACTATTTCTGTCATGTTGTAACATAACTTGATATGTTTATCCCCACTGCACAAGAAACTTATGAACACTAGTCATTCAACTGTAGTCCAGACTAAAAAGTGAAATATATTAGAAAGACCTTTACTTCAGCATGTTGGCAATGATGTGTACCAGCTATGACTCATGCTTGAAATTTCCGTTATCAAAAATTGCAACACCAGCATCATAAAAGCAATTATACAAAAGCCACATATACTGCCTCCACTTTTCCCATTGTCCAGAAGTTAGTCACTGCCTATAAACATAAAACTAAACATAAACTAAACTCAAGCATTAGAGGAACATAGAAAATGATGTCGTTTCATTTAAGTATAATTGGATGAATGATACAGAAAGAGGAAGCCTCAGTTTCCCCTTGATAACCAGGGAGGAGCCCACAATTTCCCCTCACCAGCAGTTCCATTTCTCCCCATTAACCTACCACACCTCATCTTAAGGTATTTCTTTAACATTCCTGGTGTTCCCCAGGATCATACTATTCTGTTCTAAAAAATAGGTACCACAAAACTAAGATAATGAACAGTCCTGAAGCAGATGACCAGAAAACCTCAAACCAGCCTGACCCACCCTAAAGATAGTAATGCAAAGAACCTTTAAAAAGACTAACACTAACCTTGCTTTTAAATTGCTTTTAACTATTCTAAGTTGCTCCATACAAGGGAAGTTCCTTTCTTTTCTTTTCTACTTTCCAATAAATTTTTCTACTTTCCAGCCCTAAGTCTGAGCATTTTTATTATTGAAGAACCTGGAAATCATGAAGGAACAGACCCAACACTGCAACTTCTGCCTCCCCTGCATCAATATTATTTGTGCATAATCACTTGTGTGGTAAGAATGAACAAATTTTGTAACCTTACTTTCTGTCATGGAAATAATCTTTCTATGGTGTGAAGAGAACCCAAAGTTCTTCTTTTTCTCTTATATCATGGAAATTCCCAGTTTAAGCATTGATGGCCTAGGAATCCATTTCAAAGTGGGCTCTTTCCAATAAATACCTTGCAGGCCACAGAACTAGATAAAGCTCCACCCACTGCATCCACAAATACTGTTACAGATTTTTTTCTTTACTTAGATATAGTCATTTTAGCTGCTTGTTTTTTTTCTCTTCTTGTACTTTAAATTTCCACTTCAGGGAACAGGAGAATAGGACTGTAAGGTCTTACCTTGCACACAGCTGACCCCCATTTGACACCCATAACCCTATATGGTCCAGAGCACTGCCAGGAGTGATCCCTGAGTGTAGAACCAGGAGTAAGCCCAGAGCACCATTGTGTGTGGTACAAAAAACAATTTTCCATGCCAGTCAGTGTTTATTTTATTTTATTTTTTTGCTTTTCTGGGTCACACCTGGCAATGCTGAGGGGTTTCTCCTAGCTCTGCACTCAGGAATTTCTCCTGGCAGTGCTTGGGGGACCATATGGGATGCCGGGATCAAACCCAGGCCAGCACGGGCCGGCCGAGTGCAAGGCAAACGCCCTACCTACTGGAATATCACTCCGGCCCCCATGGCAGTGTTTAAATTTACCAATAGTGAGCCAGAGAAATCTTAGGTCTCAGTCTCACTCTTTCTCTCTGTTCCCTAGATACACTCCCCACCCAACATGAATATCATTCTATGTGGCCCCAGTTGAAATATATAACTCTTGATCCTGTAAATAAATTCCCATCTCCCCAATTTTGCTGATGGTTATTACTGACAAGTGATCTAGACTTATAATAAGGACCAAAAAACTGGTCCCCCCAGAGCATTGGTTACTGTATATGTAAACATGTTTTATAAAATATTTATCTGATATATAAAATAAGAAGTCTCTCTAATCAAAATACATATTTGACGTATTTTATCAACTTTCTTCCCTTTTTTTTTGGCTTTTTGGGTCATACATACCCAGCGTTGCTCAGGGAGATCTGGGAGAATTGAATGCAGGTTGATGGCATGCAAGGTAAATGCTTACCCACTGTGCTATCGCTCCAGCCCCTTGATCAGCTTTCAAAATGTGGTATGTTACTTAATAACTTTATAAATCTTTGATACTTCAAAGATAATTAACATTCATTCTAATTGAAATATGTATTAAATGAATATTGAATTCAATTATTGACAGACCATTAAAAAGGTTTTTTACATCATATTTCAATTCCTTATAATGAACTATTGTAAGGTAGTGCAGTTAAGTATTCTAATACAATCATTTCAGTCAGAATTGTTTAATTTTAATCTGAATGCCATTAAAATGAATTCCATTCAGTAGGAAAGGAAGTGATGTATCCTCTTCTCAATTTGGATATATGCTGTTTTATCTTAAACATGCTGTTTCTAAGAACTTTATAGACAACATTGAAGACTATAATTGAAAATAAATGTAATATCACAGGTTCTAAATTTTGTCTTGGTGCCAAACCCCACAACTGTTTATGGCTAAATCCTGACTCTGCCAAGGGAGAGTTCCTAGTGGGGCTTGGGGGAGTATATGAGATGCCTTGGTGGATTAAACCTGGGTTGGCAGAGCTCAAGGCAAGTGCCTTCTTTGCTATATTATCTCTATGCCTCAATATCTCAGATTCTAAAATTGAAACATTTCCAGATTAAATATAATAGAGATCGTTCGCATGTTATCTGTCATGTTCACTTATCATGTAATATAACTCAGTTATTTTTACCAGAGGTTATAGCTTGAACTAGAAAATAATCATCATACTTAGATTTGGCTTAATGCTGACCCAAAGCAAATGTCAGGATACATATAAGAGTGTGTATTAGTACTTTGTTAATATATGCATTGTATTTATTTTAAACTTGTTATTTATTTATTTATTTATTTATTTATTTATTTATTTATTTATTTATTTATTTATTTATTGCTTTTTGGATCATACCTGGCATTGCTCAGGGGTTACTCCTGGCTCTACACTCAGGCATTACTCCTGGCAGTGCTCAGGGGACCATATGGGATACTGGAGATCGAACCTGGGTCCTGCCACATGCAAGGCAAACGCCCTGCCCGCTGGTCTATCACTCCAGCCCCTAAATTTGTTTTTAAAAGAAAATTTAAGCAATTCCAGATGAGATAAGGGACCAAAATATTAAAATTTGTTTAAGAAAGTCTTCAGAGGGCCAGAGCGATAGCACAGCTGGTAGGGCGTTTGCCTTGCATGCAGCCCACCTGGGTTCGATCCCTGGCATCCCATATGATCCCCTGAGCATAGCCAGGAGTAATTCCTGAGCAAAGAGCCAGGAGTAACCCCTAAGCATCGCCAGGTGTGACCCAAAAAAGAAAAAAAAGTCTTCAGGAACCACCCACTGCTAGTCTGATGTTGCCTTAACCCAATATTCACCCTACATAGTACCCCACAATTTTTTGGAATAAAAGTACCAATAATTAATTGAAATTGACAGACCCAGAACAATGTTAGAGAAAGATAGAGTACTACAGTAAACAATTGACATTCACTCACAGTAAAAGCTGTGATGAATGTGTAATCATTGCAATAACCCCTCAGAAAAATATCCAGTGACCCAAGCTCACCTCCATATTATGTCTGCATATCTCTTGATATTCACCCTATTTGCAGTTAAAAATACTGCCAGAGTTTTTTCCCTTTAGGTTATTACAATGCATAGCCAGTAATAATGCACTAATACGCACAGCAGTGTTATGGTGTTGAGTCAGGGTCACATACACAACACACGATTACAAGATGTCCTCTAATAACACGTTTTGTTTACCGTCTTTCATTATAATGTTCATAGGAAGAAAAATCTTGACAAACCAAACCTTAAGTTTTTAGGATCTTCTTTTGTTACATGTTACTTCATTGAAAGCTCCTGGTTCTAGAGCCTTACCTACAATGAAGAGGACTTCAGAGAGATGGCGTTCTACTTTATATATATATATATATATATATATATATATATATACATATATATATGCTTTATATATATACATATATATATTGAATATATTCACTCAAAACATGAATGCAAAAATATATCATCAGCTAAAATAACAACAGAAACAATAATAATGATAATGAAGTAAACCGTGAGTTCTAAAAAATAAAAATAATGAGACAGTTTTTGTGTATCAGTTCTGTTAAAATAAATGCTATCATATCTCAATGACTTAATGAGAAAAAGTTTAAGTTTTCATTCACAATATGGCTCAGAGGTCTGTAGTAACACTTCTGATGATATTCTTCAATTTTCTAGCTACTTAAAGGCGATTGCATTACCAGCTGGTGCAAGCTTTAGGCTTATGTGCTGAACATTTAGCATCAAAGCTGCTTCTTCAGTCTCTCCAATTATGTTGGATGCTTGAAAACCCTGTATTAAATTTCTTCTTAATTAAAATACTCAAAATGACCCCTATTTTGTCAACTGAAATACATGGCTGATCATTGACAGTTAAGGTAATTTCATCACCACATAATGAAAAGTTTGGTAATACCTTTGGTTCTGAAAAACTTGCAGCTTTAATTTTCTATTTAACACAATATTAATATATTAAAGAGGCAATGACAGTTGGTTGAAGAAATGGTCAAACCAGAAATACAGAAGTTGGCAGAATTAATAAAATAAAGCAATGCATTATATATCAGTATAATCTTTAGAAGACAGAGCTATAGGTAAATTGTATTCTCATGAGGGCACAAAATATCCAATAACAAGGTTTGAATATGATTTTTTTTAAATCACTTATTCTTTGCTTACCATAGAAAAATTTGCAAACGTTTTTAGCTCAAAGAGTTTGTCCTGGATAATTATAAGAGATACTGAATGTTTTATGAATACGTTATTTAGGGTTTGGCTGGTACATGAGTCATATGTTAGTCTAATGTTTCAATAACAAGTATCTGATAGGGAATATAATGACAAATGCCATTTGGGGGACCATTTTTGTCAGAGAGCTGCTGGCTCCCTGACCAAATTCGTGAGCAGGACAGGAATTTTGGTGGAACCTCCACTTGTTTGGGCGCCCGACCAAATCTGGGAGCAGGTACTTGGGATCCACTTCTGCCCTAGGAAATCGGCAGCCTGTGGATAGAGAAAGATGTGAGAATCCAGCAAAGTTTCAAGAAGCTTTACTAACACTTGTTCTGGTATACAATCCAGTAACAGGAAAACCCCAGACTTTAGGTTCCTAGCTGGACCCTGGCCATGTGTAGGTTTAGAATCCTAGGCCAAGATGGCTGCTACCCTGTGCTCAGGCCCAACAGGGAAGAGAACAGAGAGGAGGAGAGAGGAGGCAGAGAACGAGGAGGAAGAAGAGAGAAAAAAGGTGAAAACACGTGGAAGAAAGCAGGCTACAGCTTTTATAACTTTTCAGCCCAGTCAGGCCCACATCAATGGACTGCAGTTAGGTTAAATCCCTCTCAGTTAACTTCTTCCAAGACCTAACCTTGTCCCATTGAAATGTTAATATTGTTCCAGTGAAGATCTGCTTTGGAAGTGTCCCTGCAGGCTCCATATAGAGTGGAGGGAAAGGCATGTATCTGTACCAGTAGATATTCTAGAGCTAGGCATTTGTTTCTCCAAGCTTTCACAAGATTCTCATCTTTATTTCATAGTTGTTTTGTATATTAGCCTTTACACTTATTAGAGAGCCACACTTGCTTGGAGGCAAACAGCATTTTTCTCTGATCTAATTAGTTAGAGATACAGTGTGGCCAGGTAAATATACTGGTAAGAGCTATTAGTCGCACGATGATTGTGGCAGCATGAGAGGAAAATATACCAGCTAACATAGAATATACTTCCACATAAAATCACATTTTCAAACTGTTTTCCTGCCTTTTATCTACATAGCAGCCTGCAGGAGGTTACTCCAGGCAAGATGCCAAGACTCTGGGCAACAGTGTACTGCAACGATTTTGTAACTTTTATTTTTTGCTTTTTTGGGTCACATCTGGCAATGCTCAGACGTTTTTCCTGGCTCTTTTATCAGGAATTACTCCTGGAGGTGACCGGGGGACCATACCAGGGATCAAACCCAGGTCAGCCGCATGCAAGGCAAACACCCTATGCACTGTGCTATCACTCCAGTTCCCCAATTTGTAATTTTGGGGTTCCATAGAACTTGACTTTTCTGGGCAAACTTTCACAACAACTCTTTTTCAAATGCAAATTGAGTATCAAAATAGCATAGAGTGAGCTAAAAAACTTAAAGCCTTGACTTCCTGAATGTTTGGTTGGAGATGTTTGATTCATACGCTTAAGCTTTGTCCTTTATTTATTTATTTATTTATTTATTTATTCATTTATTTTGCTTTCTGGGTCACACTCGGTGATGCTCAATGGTTACTCCTGGCTCAGCACTCAGGAATTACTCCTGGTGGTACTCGGGGGACCATATGGGATGCCAGCGATCAAACCCAGGTTGGCTGCATGCAAGGCAATCGCCCTACCTTCTGGGCTATCGCTGAGGCCCCAAGCATTGTCCTTTAAAGGAACATACATTAGGCAATAGAGAATTTAAAAAAAAATAAAATTTTTGATGTAGCTTACTCTTTGCATTTGTTTTATATCATTGTTTAAAACACACACAGATTTTGTACCCTGCCACTCTACTATAAATGTCTATTGTTTCTAGGAGTTTTTTGGTAGAGAATTTAGGGCTCTCTAGGTATAATATCATGTCATCTGCGAATAGTGATAGCTTGACTTCTTCCTTGCCTATCTGGATGCCCTTAATGTCCTTTTCTTCTCTGACTGCTATGGCAAGAACTTCCAGTACTATATTGAATAAAAGAGATGAAAGGGGGCAACCTTGTCTTGTCCCTGATTTTAGGGGGAAGGCTTTTAATTTTTCCCCACTGAGAATGATACTCGCTGCGGGCTTTTGGTATATAACTTTGACTATCTTGAAGAAGGTTCCTTCAATTCCCATTTTTGGAGGGTTTTAATCATGAAAGGGCACTGGATCTTGTCAAATCCTATAACTTCCCATGGATGAAACAAGAAGAGAACAGTTCCTGAATAAGCCTATCACCATCGAGGAAATTGATACAGTAATTAAAAGTCTGCCCAAACACAAAAGCCCAGAATTTTTGTGTTTGGGCAGACTTTTAATTACTGTATCAATTTCCTTGATGGTGATAGGCTTATTCAGGTACTGTAGGTCTTCTTGTTTCATCCGGTGGAGGTTATAAGAATTCAGAAATATATCCATTTCTTCTAAGTTCTCATATTTCATGGCATACAGACTCTCAAAGTAATCTTCCCTATATACAAACAACAAAAAGGAGGGAAGTGATATTAAGAACATGATCCCAACTCACAACTGTGACAGAAAATTAAATACCTTGGGGCCGGAGAGATAGCCCAGCGGGTAGGGCGTTTACCTTGCACTTGGCCAGCCCATGCCTTGGTTCGATCCCGGGATCCCATATGGTCCCCCGAGCACCACCAGGAGTTATTCCTGAGTGCAGAGCCAGGAGAAACCCCTGAGCATTGCCGGGTGTGACCCCCAAAAAAAAAAAAAGAACATTAAATACCTAGGAATAAGTTTAACAAAGAACATAAAGGACCTCTACAAAGAGAAGTACAAAGCATTACTTCAGGAAATAAAAGAGGACACAAGGAAGTGGAAATACATTCCCTGCTCATGGATTGGGAGAATAAACATTGTCAAATTGTAATACTCCCTAGAGCTTTATACAAATTCAATGCCATCCCTATAAGGATAGCCATGACATTCTTCAAAGAAATTGACCAAGCACTTCTGAAATTTGTATGGAATAATAAACCCCCCATGGATAGCTAAAGCAATCATTGGGAAAAAGAAGATGGGAGGCATCACCTTTCCCAACTTCAAACTATATTACAAAGCAGTGGTAATTAAAACAGTATAGTATTGGAATAAAAATAAACCTGTGGACCTATGGAATAGAGTTGAGTATCCTGAAAACCAGCCTCAAATACATGAACAATTAATCTTTGATAAAGGAGCAAAAAGTATGAAATGGAGCAAGGAAAGTCTGTTCAACAAGTTGTGCTGGGAAAACTGGGCAGCGACATGGAAAAAAAATAATTTAGACCTCTCTCAATCACCATGCACAAAAATCAGATCAAAATGGATTAAAGATCACAATATCAGATTTGAATCCAAAGAAGTACATTGAAGAAAATATAGGAAAAGCCCTCCACGACATTGAAGCTAAAGACATCTTCAAAGAAGAAAAACCACTAACAAAAGAGCTTGAAGAAAATATAAACATAAGGGACTACATGAAGCTAAAAGCTTCTGGATCTCAAAAGAAATAGTGACCAAGATACAAAGAGATCCACGAATAGGAAAGAATATTCACCCAATACCCATCTGATAAGGGGTTAATACCCAGGATATATCAGGCACTGGTAGAACTTCACAAGAATAAAACAACCAACCCCATCAAAAAATGGGAGAAGAAATGAACAAAAACTTCGACAAGTGTTGGGGAATGTCGCGGGGTCCCTGACAGTGCCGGAAGCGAAGTTCCCTTCTACCTCCGAGCCGATGGGGAATGGATGAAGATTCAGGAATCTGATGCAGTTTTAAAAGGCTTTACTTATCACAGGTTCAGGCATACAAATCAGCAATAGGAGAAACCCTGTGCTTAGGATTCTCAGCTAGACCCCAGACACATGTGTAGGCTAAGATGGCGGCCACCACGTGTTAAGGCCCTGTAAAAAAGGTGAAAAAGACAAAACTCCCAAGAAGGGTGCAAACTCACAAAGAGAGAGCCCAAAAAAAGAGCCCAAAAGCAGCAAGAGAGAGAGAGAGAAGAGAGAGAGAGAGAGAGAGAGAGAGAGAGAGAGAGGGAGGGGGAGGGGAGCAGGCTAGTTTTATACCCCTGCAATTCAGACCTCCCACTATTATGGGAAGGAGGAAGAGTCAAATGCCCTTAGGTAATTTCTCCCAGCACCTCACCTAGGCCCTATTATACTCTAATGCTTTGAGCCAAGATCTGCCTGAAAATGCCTTATAGGGTAGAGAAGGGGGTTTCTGATATGGCATGTCTTTATACCAAAGACTAATACGAATGCCAGTTAAATATTTCTCCAAGCCTTCACAAGTCTCGTCTACTTCACGGCAGTTTTGTATTTTAGTTGCCTTTGAGTTATCAGGGAGCCATGCTTGCTTGCTTGGAGGCAAAAAGCATTTCTCTCTGGTCTAATTACTTAGAGATCCAACGTGGTCAGGCAAATATGCTGGTAAGATCTAGCTAGTCCCACGATGATTGTGGTAGCATGAGAAAATATTTATACCAGCCAGTATAGAATACTTGGTCAGATAAACTGCCACATTTAGACTACCCCGCTATCTGTGAAGTGACCTGCAAGAGGCAATCCAGGGCAGATGCAAAGGTTCTTAGAGGAGTTCTGCAAAAGACAAGGAGAAAATTCGAATGGCAAAAACATATGAAAAAAATGCTCACCATATTACTCATCTGAGAGATGCAAATCAAAACAACAATGAGATATCATTTTACACCAGAGAGACTGGCACATATCCAAAAGAGCAAGAACAACAAGTGCTGGCGTGGATGTGGGGAAAAGGGGACACTCATCCATTGTTGGAGGGAATGTCGACTGGTATAGCCGTTTTGGAAATCAATATGGACATTCCTCCAAAGAAAAGAAATTGAACTCCCATTATACCCATCCATACCACTCCTGGAAATCTATCCTGGGAAGCCAAAAACATAAAGTGGAAACACCATCCCTACTTCTATATTCATAGCAGCATTATCCACAATAGCCAAAATCTGGAAACAACCAGAGTGCCCGAAAATTGATGACTGCATAAAAGAACTTTGGTACATCTACACAATTGAATACTATACAGCTGTTAGGAAAAATGAAGTTATAAAATTTGCCTATAAATGGATGGATATGGAGATCATGTTGAGTGAAATTAGCCAGAAGGAGAGAGACAGATATAGAATGACTGCATTTATTTTCATGAATAAGTATATATTGCTCATTGAGGTTTATAGGGAGTGCAAGATGCTGCTCTGTCTCACGTTCATTGATTTAAAGAAAGCCTTTGATTCTGTGGAGACCGGAGCGGTCATTGAAGCCCTAGTCAAACAGAGTGTTCAAACCCAATACATCTAGATCCTTCGTGAGCTGTATTAGGAATTCACCATCAGGATCTCACCATTCTACAAGGAAATGATCACTTGATCACTTGATCACTTGAATCCCGTTATTCATTGATTTGCTCGAGTGGGTGCCAGTAACATTTCCATTGGACCCTATCAAGTGCCAATGTAGCCCAATGGCATCTGGTTGATTCAGGAATATGAAGAGCCTCAAACCGTTCCTTCAGGGTCTTTACAAGGACATCTGACCATCTTGTAGGTGGGCAGCCACATGATCTTTTGACATCCTGTGGGATCCAGTCAGTAACGGCTCTAG
Source organism: Cryptotis parvus (assembly GCA_021461705.1). Classification (NCBI taxonomy): domain Eukaryota; kingdom Metazoa; phylum Chordata; class Mammalia; order Eulipotyphla; family Soricidae; genus Cryptotis; species Cryptotis parvus. The sequence continues at coordinate 206,474 of JAJIBD010024255.1, read as the reverse complement.
TCCAGCGATTGTCTCCAAATCGCATTACATATCCAGCCCATCTGATTTTCAAAGCCTTGGTAAACGAGAGAGCATCCCTGATTCTGGAATAGTGAAGGAGGTCAGAACTCCGGATTCCTTCTCTCACTTGAGTGAGGCGTGATATTCCAAGCATAGCAATTTCGATTCCTCTCTGGAAAACCAGAATAGCATTCTTATCCTGCTTTCATAGGATCCAGGTCTCTGAGGCGCATGTTAATGCAGGGAGAACGGTGGAGTCGAAGAGATGTGCCCAGAGCCGGTGGTTCTTTGTCCTTTTAGCTATTTCTTCCATGCCTTTGAAGGCATTCCATGCCGCTCTCTCTTTCCTCCTCGCGCAGCTCAGGTTTTAGGTCGTTCATCGTGTTGACTTCTCGACCTAGGTACACATAGCTGCTACATTCAGAGATGTTTGTTCCATTGAGAGTGAATGGGGCCTCAGGAACTAGTTCATTTTTCATGTACATAGTTTTCTTCAGATTCAGCTGTAGACGATCTTTCCACATTCTTGGTCAAAGTCAGCCAGCATTTGTGCCACTTGTCATTGAACATTATTCTTGAACATTATTCAAGCGGCATTATGCTTGAACATTATGCTTGAACATTATTCAAGCGGCACAAATGCTGGCTGACTTCAACCGAGAATGTGGAAAGATAGGTCTACAGATGAATCTGAAGAAAACTATGTTCATGAAAAATGAACTAGTGGATGCCAAAAGATCACGAGGCCGCCCACCTACAAGATGGTCAGACCTCCTTGTCAAGACTGTGAAAGAACCACTTGAGGCTCTTCATATTCCTCAATCAACCAGATGCCATTGGGCTACATTGGCACGTGATAGGGTCCAATGGAAATGTTACTGGTGCCTGCTCGAGCAAATCAATGAATAACAGGATTCAAGTGATTCACGTTAATTATATATATATATATATATATATATATATATATACATATTATGATACCAATATCCAAGGTCAGATGAAATGTGGATAATGAGGTCTTGCCAAATGTGGAAACTATTGCCAATGTGTGGGAGCAGAAGTTAGGTAAGACTGAGAAAGGTACAGTGGACCAATAATTGTCGAAAATCTATTACAATTCACAACATGTAAGAGAGGTAAGTAAGAGAGAGAAAAGAGATGGAGAATATGCCTCAGAGCCAGGCTAGGGGAGGAGGGAGGGTATCGGGGACACTGGTGGTGGGAAGTGAGCACTGGTGGAGGGATGAGTGCTGGAACCCTATAAGGCTTGAAACCCTAACATGAATATTTTTGTAACTGTCAAAAAATAAATAAATTAATTAATTAAAATAAAACAAAATACACACAGACACACAGAGACACACACACACAACTTTAAATCACATTTATAACCAGGTTCCCCAAGAACAGAAATTTAAGGACGAGTTACTTTAGTCTTTTGCTGAGTCTCACAAGACTTAAATCAAGATATTAACCATGCTGTCCATATCTGGATTGGGGATTCTCTTGCAAACTTATCTGATTTAAATACCTTGACTGTTTTCAGCTGTTCATCTGGGACTGATATTCGCTACTTGAAGCTGCTCATCTTGGCCAGCATGTCAATTATCTTCTAAACTAGCAGGAAAACTTTGTAATGTATATAACTCATAACAGGTGAATATAATTTTTCTTTGATGTCCAGCTTTAAGAAGTAGAATATCCCCTTTGTGACAGAGCACAACAGAATCACAGTATTTAGAAAGCTCATTTTAGTTACAGTTTTTGCTTGCTTATGCGAAGGGTATTTAGGAAATTGGTCTCTGGGGATCATCTTATGCTTTCTCACAGTAATATATGCAAATATCATAGATTTTTTTTCTCTTCCCAATGCAGGTTTGAAATATGTATTTTTTTTGAAGTTTGGATATGAGATTTTTGGGCAAACATGAAGAAAAAATATACTAATTGTATCTCTGAGAAAGAGAAAAATTTCTACTCAAACATTAAAATTTAAATTGTTGATGAGATAGATTTTGAAATCGATGAAAATTAAGTGAAATAAAATGTAAGATTTTTCTTAATTTTTTTTCTCTTTATTCTGTTAAAAAGGTTTTGTAAGTAAAGTTTTCAGTTTCCACCAAGAGTGTATATCTTAATCCTTAATTATTAGTCATAATATCATGCTTTTTATGGAGATGACAACCTTAAGTTTATATGTTTATATTCAATAAAGCTTGACAGCTAGTAACCAGTCTAATAAAACTGGTCAGTTACAGTTTAATAAAACTTTGGGAGGGGGCGGAGCGATAGCCCAGCGGGTAAGGCGTTTGCCTTGCACACGGCCGGCCTGTGCTGGCCTGGGTTCGATCCCCGGCATCCCATATGGTCCCCCGAGCACCGCCAGGAGTAATTCCTGAGTTCAGAGCCAGGAGAAACCCCTGAGCATGGCCGGGCGTGACCCAAAAATAAATAAATAAATAAATAAATAAATAAATAAATAAATAAATAAATAAAACTTTGGGAGTTTTTTGATACTTAAACATGTTGTAATAGTTTACAACTCTGAAAAAAAATTTTCCATGTTACCACATAGCCCTGAAATACAAACCTATAGATCAAGTAAAACGAAAACATAAGGGAATGATAGGGAATGATAAAATAGTAGTTATATTTCAGGAATGCATATAGATAGTACAGCAGGTTATACACTTGCTTTGTATGTGGCCAACTCAGATTTGCTGGCATCCTATATGGTCCTCTGAAACTGCGAAGAGTGATCCTTGAATGTAAATTTCAAACATCAAAACACTTGCTAATGCTTTGATAATACATTAAAATTTATAGTAGCATGGATTTGTTGTGTTTGAAATGAAGTTAAAATAAAAATTCCAGCTAAAGTATGCCCTCAAATCCTATGCTCCATGAACATATGATTCCAATAAAATTTAATGAATTCTTCTTGGATAAAGAAGAATTTAATAAATTCTTCTTGGATATTTGTCTGAAATATTATTGTGATTTTTGATAAATGTATTGACAAAAATTCTTTTGTGACATACTTTACATTTATGTTTTAGGAGTCAGTATTCCCATTGGTTTGTTTTATTTGGGGATATACCCAGCTTTGCACAGGGTTTATTCCTGGCTATGCTCAGGGATCACTCCTGGAAATGCTTATGGTATGCTACTTAGTGCCAGGGATGAAACTCATGGCAGTCCTTTGCAAGGCAATCACATTGCTTTTCTATGCTGCCATTCCAGGAATCAATATATTCTATGTATATGTCACTAAATCCTGGTTGCCGATGTAGATTATTACAAGAGTATCAAAGATTTACTTAACCTTATATAAATTTATTTTAATATTTATAATCATTAAAATTATTATTATATAGAATACAAAAAGGACTCTAGATTATCTTAAGTGAACTTAAAATGAAGTATGAAATTCATTACAACTACTGAGAAATATCTATTTTTGTTGTTTGTGTTTTGAGCCATGCACAGCTGTTCTTGGGCCTGCTCTGGCTGTGTATTTGTAGGTCTCTCTTGGTTGTCTATGGGAACCTTCTGGTATGGGGATAGAACCCAAACATCCCATATACTTTGCATATGGGATGTTTGGGTTCAATCCACATACATCAGTCCATTGAGCAGTCTCTCTAGCCCCATACTGATATTCCTAACTCTAAATTACAAAATTTTCTTAATGATGATTTGTAAATTATCCTGTTTCTTTTTAAGGTTTAACTGGCTCAGTAAAGATCACTGGTGTTGTTTAGAACTTCTGATAATATAGGACATCTAAAGTAAAGATGTCAGATTTACTATCACCATTTCTGTCTATGATCCAGAAGAGTAGTGACCTGGAAATAATATTTTTTGGCCCAATCTGAAGCTGCTATAGTCAGTGAATTGCTATATACTGCCTTGTCTGACTGTATTTCAGTAAAGGTATAATTCTGATCATGTAGCATGAGTGTTTATTATATATACACAAAAAATACTAAAATGGGAAAATATGATCTCTTGAAACTTTCAGCAAACTTAAAGATTATTCTAAATACTTTAATATAGCCTTTATATTCTTAAAATACTGCAAATACTTGGGGAAACAAAAAAAAACCCTCCATTGAAAATAATCCCAGAATTTATTCGCAGTTAATGTCAATCTCCAGTTTGATGGTTGTGACATTAAAAATCAATGGAATCCTGCAGATCAGTTTAGAAAGAGCAATTCTAAATATTAAAGAGTCACTGCTCTAGAAGGCATTTTGAGGGTATTCCTGACGAGAAAGTAAAATCAAGTTCACAGGAAAGAAGATGCTTTTCGGTTTCAATATGAAGTTACTCCCACTGGCATAAATAAAAGCAGTTCCTGATAGCAATATTCTCTTTACTTGAATTAATATATTCCTCAGTCACTGAAACTGCCCTTGGAAGAAAAAAAATCCTCTTGCTTTTGGCATTATTAATTAGCTATAGACCCTGGACGAAGGAAGATAATTTAGTTACATTGTCTCTGAGGATTTCTCTGACAAACAATTGTCCAGTTTGATCATAGGTATATGTTTTACAATAATTAGATAAGAGCAAAGAGGAATTCTACTGAAAGATTTATGGGAAAAAAGAACTAGACAGGGCAGATGGGAAAGTTACTGAAGGCCTTGTTTACTAACTTCCATAATCTTTTTATTTTAGGCACCGTGATTTACAATGACTCGCAGACATGGGGCAGAGCTGCTAATGCCTCTCCCTGTGACCAGCTGCTCACGAGGCGCCCGGGAGGGATGGTGGGTTCTAGCCCTGGCCTGCCACCCCAGCAGAGCCTCGCAACAAGCCAGACGACCCACCACTCCATGAGGGCCTCCATTTTCCACATCCGACTTCTCTCTCATCAGACCTCCACCCAGCAGACCAGCCTATCAGCGCCCTGTTCATCGAGTTCCACCCTGCAGCAGTCTTTCTTAAATCCGGCTCTGGTTTGCCGGTCCAGAGACTCGCAGACATGGGGGCAGAGCTGCTAATGGCTCTCCCTGTGACCAGCCTCTCACGAGGCGCCCGGGAGGGATGGTGGGTTCTAGCCCTGGCCCGCCACCCCAGCAGAGCCTCGCAACAAGCCAGATGACCCCCCACTCCATGAGGGCCTCCATTTTCCACATTCGGACTTCTCTCTCGTCAGACCTCCACCCAGCAGACCAGCCTATCAGCACCGGGTCGCGCGCGCCACTTGCGGCCGCGGTTCATCAATAAATGCTGGACTTAGAGATGCCTACAAGACTATGCTACCTGCACGGCAGAGCCTGGCAAGCTACCCGTGTTGTATTTGATATATATGCCAAATACCAGTAACAGTTACAATTATAGACCTCATTCCGGAATGGATTGAGGCTCTTTATGTTCCTGGAACAAGCAGATGCCTTGGGCTCTACTGCATGAGACCGGACATATGGAGATGTTACTGGGGCCCGCTCGAGCAAATCGATGATGAACGGGAAGACAGTGATACAGTGATTTACAATATTGTTTATTGTAGGTTTCATGCATGAATATTTTAGCACCAAACACTCTACCAGAGTGTCCACTTCCCTCCACCAATGTCCAAGTGTCACCCACTCATTCTACTCCTCACTTAGTAAGGTAAGTTCAATTACCTTTCTCATTTCTATAGACCAGTTCTATGAGTCCTTTGTCTTAAGAATTTGTTATTTTCTTACTATGTTTCTTTACATCCCACATATGAGTGAAAGAGTTCTGTATCTCTCCCTCTCCTGACTAAGGCTACAAAGGAGGATACACTCCAGGTCCATCCATAGAGCAAAGTGTGTGATGCATCGCTCATCCCCAATGAAATACAAATCAAAAATGGTTTCACCTGACACCAGTGAGACCTGTGTATATCACACAGAGCAGAGACAGCCGGGGCTGATGGGAATGAGGAGGAAAAGTTAACTTTCATCATCTGTTGGTGGGAATGTTGAATGGTTCAACATTTTTTGGAAAACAAAAAACTTCAAATTGTGCTTCCATATGGCCCAGCCATTTAAGTTCTGGGTATCTATTACAGGAGCCCAAAAGCATTGTTCAGAAACAACATTTGCCCTTCTACATCAATTGCTGTATTATTCACAATAACTGGAATCTGGAAGGAGTGCAGATGTCCATTCAGAACAGATCATGTACAAAGAAGCTGTGGTATGTAGATACAATTGGATGCTACTCAGCTATGAGGAAAGATTTGAAAGAAACATAATTTTCTTTTTAATTGTGGTGGGCACATCCCAGGTATGGCGATGCCGCAGGCTCACATACAGCTGTGTTGAGAGAATAAACTTGCAGTGCCATGGATCAAAGCCAGGTCACATATCTCTTCTCTTGAGCCGTACCCAGCCCTAAACACCATCTTTTAAAAATCAAACTTTCTGCATCTAATTTGAGACTGAGGTAGTTTCAGATCTTAAAAAAAATATATGAGACCTGCAAAACCTGAATAACCCTGCCACTGTTGAGTAAATTGAAACAGTATTTAAAAAGTCTGCCAAACACAAAAGCCCAGGTCCAGATGGATTCACTAGTGAATTCTTCCAAACCTTCAAGGTTGTACTTTTACAAGCTATTCCATAAAATAGAAGAAACAGGAACAAAAATACTCCCAAATAGCTTCTATGAGGCACATATCACTTTGATACCCAAAGCAGGCAGAGACAACACAAAAAAAAGAAAACTAAATACCAATCTCCTCGATGAACACATATGCTAAGATCTTCAACAGAATACTAGCAAACAGACTCCAAAGACTCATAAAATAGATTGTACATCATGATCAAGTAGAATTCATCCAATAAATGCAAGGATGGTTCAACATCCGTAAGTCAATCTTCATAAAACATCATATCAATAAGTGAAAAAATAAAAAACCATATGATCATATCAATAGACACATAGAAAGCATTTGACAAGATCCAACACCTGTTCATGATAAAAACCCTCCATAAAATGGTAAATGAAGGAATCTTCCTCAGTATAGTCAAAGCCATCTACCAAAAGCCCCCAGCAAGTATCATTCTTAATGGGGAAAATTGAAAGCCTTCTCCCTAAGATCGGGGACAAGACAAGGTTGATCACTCTTACTACTTCTATTCAATACAGTGCTGGAAGTATTTGCCATAGCAATCAAAGAAGAAAAGGACATTAGGGGCATCCAGATAGGTAAGGAAGATGTCAAGCTATCACTATTAGCAGATGACATGATCTTATACCTAGAGAACCCTAAACTCTCTACCAAAAAGCTTATAGAAACCATAGATTCATAGTAGAGTGGCAGGGTACAATTTCAATTCCCAAAACTAAGTGGATTTCCTATATACGAATAATAAAACAGAAGAAAGGAATATTAAGAAAATGACCCCATTCCCAATTGTGCCACAGAAAATCAAATACCTAGGAATCAGCTTAAAAACAGACCTATTGATGTATGGAATAGAGATGGGGATCCTGATACCGATCCTCAAACACATGATAATTTAATCATGGATATAGGAGCAAAAAAGTGCAAAATAGAGCAAGGAAAACCTCTTCAACAAGTAGTGCTTGGAAAACTGGGCAGCGACATGCAAAATATTGAATTTGGACCTCTGTATAACACCATGCATAAAGCTCAGATCAAAAGGTACTGAAGATCTCAATATCAGACCTTAATCCATAAAGCACATCAAAGAAAATATAGGAAAAACCCTGCAAGACATTAAAGCTAAAGGCAACTTCAAAGAGGAAACACCACTAAGAAAGCAATTGAAGCAAAGATAACATATGGGACTACATGAACCTAAAAATCTTCTGCACCTCAAAGAAACAGAGGCCAAGATACAAAGAGAGTCCACAGAATAGGAAAGAATATTCATCCAATACTCATCTAATAAGGGGTAAGTAACCAGGATATATCAGTGAGTGATAGAACTTTGCAAGAAGAAAACAGCCAACCCCTTCAAAAAATGGAGAGAAGAAATGAACAGAAACTTTGACAAGGAAGAAGCTTGAATGACTAAAAGCACATGAAAAATACTCATCATCATTAATATTTCTTGACCTAGGTAAACATAACTGCTGCATTCAGAGATGATTGTTCCATTGAGAGTGAATGGGGCCTCAGGAACTAGTTCATTTATCATGAACATAGTTTTCTTCAGATTCAGCTGTAGACCTATCTTTCCACATTCTCTGTTGAAGTCAGCCGGCATTTGTGCCGTTGGCTAATGTTTGGTGTTATTAGAACGATGTCATCAGAGAAGCGGAGGTGGTGTAGTTGCTGACCATCTATCTTTACTCCCATTCCTTCCCATTCTAATTGTCGCATGATGTTCTTGAGGGTGGCGCTGAAGAGTTTTGGTGAAATGGCATCACCCTGTTGAACCCCTCTTTTGACATCAATGATCACTTCTTTGTAGAATGATGAGATCCTGGTGGTGAATCCGTAATACAGCTCACGAAGGATCTTGATGTATTGGGTTAGAACACCCTGTTTGGCTAGGGCTTCGAAGACTGCTTCAGTCTCCACAGAATCAAAAGCTTTCTGTAAATCAATGAACGTGACACACAGTGGCATCTTGTACCTTCTACAAACCTCGATGAGCTTAGTTACTGCTCATGGTTATCCAGTAACCATGTTACTGGATATGGTTGATTGTGCTGAATCCTTTCCGGAAGCCAGCTTGCTCGCATGGTTGCCCTTTATCTAGTGTTCTGCCAATGCTGTTCAGGATGACTCGTGTAAACAGCTTGTAGACGATGGACAACAGGCAGATGGGGTGATAGTTGCCGATGTCATGAATGTCTCCCTTCTTGAACAGTAGAACTGTCCTGCTGGTTTTCCATTGGGAGGGTACCTTGCATTCAGACAGGTAGCGTGTGAAGAGCCGAGCTAGTGTATTGATGAGTACCAAATGGCAGATTCTTCAGGTGTTCGGGTCTGACTTTGTCTGGGCCTGGTGCTGTTCCCTTCTTTACCTACGAGATGGCATGTCGGATTTCAGAAGGGAGAACATTGGGAATGACATATCCATCCTGTGGAATTTGGTATGTGTGCAGGTGGATGTGGCTATCAAAGAGATTTGAGTAGAAGTCCTGGATAATCTTCTCCATTGCCTTTCTGGAAGATGTGATAGATTCATCAGGGCGTCGGAGGGCAGTCATCTTGGTCTTATAGTTGGCGAAGACAGGCAGGCAGTGCGAATGCTTTTCCCGGATTCTGCTACATCTTCCAGTATTTCTGCTCTTCTGTATTTGAGGTCTTCTTTTATCGCTTCTCTGCACCGTTTAGCAAGCTTGGACGATAGCATTTCGTCTCCTGAGGCTTGTGCCTTGCCATGTTGGACGAATGAGCTTGAGAACAAACATCTCTAAACACAGCAGTTATGTGTACCTATGTCGAGAAGTCAATATGATGAACGACCTAAAACCTGAGCTGCGCAGGAGGATGAGCACGGCATGGAATGCCTTCAAAGGCATCGAAGAAATAGCTAAAAGGACAAAGAACCTCCAGCTCTGGGCACATCTCTTTGACTCTACCGTTCTCCCTGCATTAACATACGCCTCAGAGACCTGGGCCCTACTAAAGCACGAAGAAAATGCTATTTGGGTCTCCCAAAAGGGAATTGAAAGAGCTATGCTTGGAATATCATGCCTCACTCAAGTGAGAGAAGGATCTGGAGTTCTGACCTCCATCGCTATTCCAGAATCAGGGACACCGTCTTGTTTGCCAAGGCATCGAAAATCAGATGGGCTGGACATGTAATGCAATTTGGACACAACCGCTGGACTAGAGCTGTTACCGACTGGGTCCCACTGATGTCAAAAGATCACGTGACCGCCCACCTACAAGATGGTCAGATTTCCTTGTCAAGACCCTGAAAGAATGGTTTGAGGCTCTTCATATTCCTGAATCAACCAGATGTCATTGGGATACATTGGCACGTGATAGGGTCTAATGGAAATGTTACTGGTGCCCGCTCGAGCAAATCGATGAATAACAGGATTCAAGCGATCAAGTGATCTTTAATATTTAGAGAGATGCAAATCAAAAAACAATGGCATATCATCTCACACCACAGATACTGGTGTATATCCAAAAGTGTAAGGACAAAAAGAACTGTGTGAATGTGGGGAGAAAGGGACTATCATCCTCTATTGGTGGGAAATGTCGACTGGTACAGCCTTTTTTGAAAACAATATGGACATTCTTCCAAAGATTAGAAATTGAGCTCCCATTTGACCCAGCCATACCACTCCTGGGAATCTATCCTGGGAAGCCTAAAACACACAACAGACCATCTGCACTTTTATTTTTATAGCAGCACTATTTACAATAACTGTAATCTTTAAATAATCAGAGTGCCTGACAACTGATGACTGGATAAAGAAACTTAGGTACATTGACACAGTGGAATACTATGCAGCTGTTAGCAAAAATGAAGTTATGAAATTTGCCTATAAATGGATGGATATGGATAGGATCATGATGAGTGAAATTATCCAGAAGGAAAAAGACAGATATAGAATGACTGTACTTATTTGCATGATATAAATATAAATATTTATAACTCTGAGAGACTCAGAGACATGGGGCTGAGCTACTACCAGCTCTCCCTGTGCCCAGCTGATCATGAGATGCCCAGGAGGGAAGGCAGTTTCTAGCCCTGGCCCACCATCCCAGCAGAGCCTCGCAAGAAGCCAGAGGAACCCCCCACACCATGAGGGTTGCCATTTTTCAGCATCCAGACTCCACAGCTTGTCAGAATATATATGTACATATATATATAGAGAGAGAGAGAGAAAGAGAGAAAGAGAGAGTATAATACCAATGTTCAAGGACAGGAAATACATGGACCAGGAGATCATGTCAATAGGTGGAATCAACTGCAAACATGTGGGAGTCAGAGGTTAGGAAAGACAGAAAGGGAACAGTGTGCTAACAATTGTTGAAAATGATAATACCAGCCTAGAACTAAACATTGAATTTAGGTAAAGGGATACACATGTTAAACTCTAAATGTTTGTATTGCAAATCACAATGTTTAAGAGAATGGAGAGAGAGAGAGAAAGAGAGAGAGAGAGAGAGAGAGAGAGAGAGAGAGAGAGAGAGAAAAGGGGATATAGAACCTGTCATAGAGGCAGGTTAAGGATTTGGGGCAGGGAATTGGGGACATTGGTGGTGGGAAATGGTCACTCTTGTAGGGATGGTTACTGGAACACTGTATGACTGAAACCAAAACAGGAACATCTTTAATTGTATATCTCACTGTCTCCAAATAAAGCATTTATTGATGAACCGCATGGCCGCTTGCGGCCGCGTGAGCCAGGCTGTGATGGGCTGGTCTGCTGGGTGGAGTTCTGACGAGAGAGAAGTCCAAATGTGGAAAATGGCGGTGCCCGTGGAGTGGGGGGGGGGTTGTCTGGCTTGTTGTGAGGCTCTGCCGGAGTGGTGGGCCAGGGCTAGAACCCGCCATGCCTCCTGACTGCCTCATGAACGGCTGGGCACAGGGAGAGCAAGGAACAGCTCTGCCCCATGTCTGAGAGTCTCTGGACCAGCATACGTGGGCCAGATTGAGGAAAAAACTGCTGCAGGGTGGGTGTCGAAGATCCAGGCTGTGATGGGCTAGTCTGCTGGGTGAAGTTCTGACGAGAGGGAAGTCTAAATGTGGAAAATGGCGGAGCCCATAGACAAAACACAAAGATAGAGACAGAATACTGTCCCTTTTGTGGTGCCAAACAGCGAACAACTTCATCCGCCATTACTGGAATATGCAATTTAGCCCCAGCTTCAGAATCTCTACTGTAAAACTGGTGTGTCTCCTCAGCTCCCGTCTGATCTGTCCATTCCCGGGCTTCATGTTCATGATATTTTCCTTCTGTAGCATGCAATTTTTTGACCAACCACCTAAATGAAATATGCCAGATTCCACCCAGCATGAAAGAAATTCTTTATAGGTTTTACAAATACAAGAGTATTGAAGCATACTGTAGGTCATAAATCTGGTGCACATAGATACTTCAGGTGGCCTCTAAATCCAGGTAGCAGCGACCACCATAGTGGGGCAGAACCTGCTTTATTTGGAGGTGTTTAAAAGAGTATGCCTCCCGCTTGGCAAGCCTGGCAAGCTGCTCCTGTTGTATTTGATATGCCAAATTCCAGTAACAATCATATTAGGTCATTCCCATGACCTAATATAATGGTTAGAGGTTCTTTATGTTCCTGTAGCAAGCCGATGCCCTTGGCTCTACTGGCATGAGACAGGACATATGAAGATATTACTGGTGCCCGCTCTAGCAAATAGATGATCAACGGAAGATCGTGATCTCACTGTCACTGTCACTGTCTTCCTGTTCATCATCGATTTGCTCGAGCAGGCACCAGTAACATCTCCATATGTCCTGTCTCATGCAAGTAGAGCCCAGGACACCTGCTTGCTCCAGAAACATAAAGAGCCTCAAACCATTACATCAGGTCATGGGAATGAGGTCTATTATTGTTACTAGTATTTGGCATATCAAATACGACACGGGTAGCTTGCCAGGCTCTGCCATGTGGGTAGCATACTCCTCATAGTCACCTCTAAATCCAGCATTTATTGATGAACCGGGCGGCTGTGCTAGCCGGGCTGTGATAGGCTGGTCTGCTGGGTGGATTCTGACGAGGGGGATGTCCAGATGTGGAAAATAGAGGCCCTCATGGAGTGGGGGGGTCGTCTGGCTTGTTGCGAGGCTCTGCTGGGGTGGCGGGCCAGGGTTAGATCCTGCTGTCCCTCTCGGGCGACTCGTGAGCAGCAGCTGGGCACGAGGAGAGCCAGTAGCAGCTCTGCCCCATATCTGTGAGTCCATTTCCTGTTGGTATAATAAAATACATTTTTTTAAAATTAAGAAATAAAATGAATACTTTTTTTGAATCTAAAAAAGAAGAGAAATTGGAGCCCTACTGCCATTTTTATTGTAGAACTGAAAAAAGTCACAGATTCTTTAGGCTGCTTTGATTGGCCTGGAATGCTGTGAATGACATATAGTTTGGTTCCTATTGTGTTGTTCTGTCTCAGCCACTGAATAACAACCATCTTCAAAAAAAGAATGTTGTAAGTAATTTACTTGGCTTTCATTAAATGTAACTAGTTGTCTACATTTATATCTATGAAATACTAATACTGTCTTTCTCGATAACATTGTCCTGGTATAATAGTCCAGTTCTGCTGGCAAATTTTAATTCTTAGTGTAACTATATTATGGCTATTTAGGCACTCCAAGCTCTGTGCATAAAGATCTTGTAATTCCTTGATAGTGAGGTAGCATTATTTTGTTGATGATCTCCATAAAATATATATATTCAGATTAATGATATAAATATGTGGCATTTGCCATGCTATTACGCATTTACTAGAGATTTAAGGTATAAAGGAGGAGTGTCAGATGTTATGAAAGTTCAAGTATTTTGGTAATATTTTACTATACATTTTACGTATGTGCTTTGTGAATGAACAACCCACACAATGGTTATTTCCTGAACTGTCACCACTTTAGTGATTTCTGCCGCTATTTCATTTTCCTTGTGATACTGTGACTTATAAAATAAATTTTAAGATGTTATCTAATGATTATCAAATTAATCATATATAATAAACAAAAATGTTCATACAGTTTAAGATTAAAACAAGATTCTCATATTCGAACCAAATAATCATATAGCATTTATTTTTTAATCACTCTTTTTTGTGTTGTTGGGGTATACCAGAAATGCTAAGGGCTTACTCCTGTCTCTGTGCTCAGGACTTATTCCTAGAGGTCCTCAGGATACCATACCATGCTGGAGTCATGGAACTGGGTTCAGTGTAAATACTGTAATCCTTTATTATCCCCAGCCCAATCACTGTATTTTAAATATTAAAATTACTAAAAATTTGGGGGCTGTCACCATAATACAGAGGGCAGGGTATTTGCCTGGCACACAGCCAACCCACTATTAATTCCCAGCATCGCATATGATCTTCTACTCATGCTAGAAGTGATTTCGGAGCACAGAGCCAGCATCCTTTATGATTTGCTGAGCAATGTAGAAGTGATACCTGAGTGCAGAGCCAGGAGTCACCCTTAAACACTACCAGGTATGGTCCAAACCCTTAACCATGCCCAGAGTTTTTAATATAAATTTTAGTTCCCCAATACTTTTTAAAACATTATTATATAGAATATTCAATAGGATGGCTGTACTTTTACATTCTGTAGAATATATTATGTAATATATACTCTGTAGAATATATTTTATATTCGCTATTTCTCATATATTGCTCTTGTGCTTTATTGATTGAGTCCTCAAACATTTTTAGTGAGCTTGTTTACGTTAGGGCATGTTTTACACATATATATATATATCTGTAGATATTAATGTTTAGAAAAATGATGGAAGTTATGCAAATGGGAATGCTATAAAGTCTTAATTTTCCCAGGTGATAGTGTTAACTATGCCAGCTTCCCTTTTTATTATCAAGAATATAACTGCTTTGTAGTTCTATAATGAGCAATCAGTATTATAGAATATATAAATCATGGATTTTATTCAAGCAGTAAATCTTGACTTGGAAAAATGTATAAAGGTCAATATAGTATGAATACATTATAGTAATCCAATGTAATCCTTCTATATTTACAAGGGATTTGGGTTACAAAGTGGTACTGAGATTCTAGTTTTAAGAAAAATATTAAAGTGATGTAGCTATAACTAAGATTTTGCTTTGGATGATGATATATTCTCCACAAAGTACTGTATCTTCAGAAATTATGATTAGACATTTAACTAACTCAAGCTGAAGATGTGAAGACTTCAATTAAATTAAATGTTGTTCTTTGTAGAACCAACACCATTTTAATGCAAATCTGTACAGAACTATGAAATTCAGAGAAAAATGACCTCTTCTTGACAATATAGGCTAAAAATATAAGCACTAGAATATTATAAAATACAGATCTCTCTATATATACATTTTGTCAATACAAAAATACGATTGTTGGACTGCCAACACACAATACTGGAAATGTAAATGAATACAAAATAGGGCTCCATAAGGGTCCAAAACTATCAAATGTCTATGAAAATGTTTCAAAAGAAGAAAACTTTAGGGTTAGAGTGTTAGTACTCAATTCAGGACACCTTCCTTTTATGTAATCAACCCAAGATTTCATCTGCATCTTGAACTCTATTATTTGAACTCTATTATTTATTTATTCATCTATTTATTCATTCATTAATTTTTTATTATTTATTTATTCATTTAGCTATCTCTTCATTTATTTATTTATTTGCTCACAATTTACTCCTGACTCTGCACTCAGGTATTATTCCTGCCAGGGCCCCAGGGCCATTTGGGTGATTGGAACTGAACTTGGGTCGGCTGCATCCCTACCCATTATTCTATCGTTCCAGCCCCTGTGTTTTGAACTTTAAAATAAATACAAATTTTAGGGCTGTAGTAATAGTACAGCAGGAAGATTGTTTTCCTGGCATGCAAATAATCCACATTTGACCCTCCCCATCCCATATGGTCTCCTTAACATGCAGGAGATTTTCCTGAGCACAGAGCCAAAAGTGACACCTGAGCACTACCAGGTGTGGTTCAAACCCTTCACCCATCCCCAATTTTTTTAATTTTTTATAAAACATAAATTTCCATTACAGGACCCCGAGTGATGCCTGAGCACAGAGCCAGACATTAGCCCTGGGCACCCCAGGTGTGGCCCACCCACCCCACCTACCACCATGCAAAAAAATGAGAGAAGAAAGGAAAAGTTAAACCAAAACATCTATGGCCTTGCATTACATAATTTGCTCGTACTAGCAAAAGCCAGAAAATAAAATAAAACCGGTGAATTGGATATGGACAAAAACTGTAATAGATATTTCTCCAAAGATTCATTAGTTCTCTGACTCCACATTTCAAGTCCTATGTCTCAGTTTCCCATAAGCCCTGTATGAAAATGCTAGATGGAAAAATTTCAGGAAGACACAATTCCTCTGTCCTTTTTATTTATTTTTTTTGAGGAGGAAGAAAAGGAAGAAGGAGGAGAAAAGGAAGGAAGGAAGGAAGGAAGGAAGGAAGGAAGGAAGGAAGGAAGGAAGGAAGGAAGGAAGGAAGGAAGGAAGGAAGGAAGGAAGGAAGGAAGGAAGGAAGGAAGGAAGGAAGGAAGGAAGGAAGGAAGGAAGGAAGGAAGGAAGGAAGGAAGGAAGGAAGGAAGGAAGGAAGGAAGGAAGGAAGGAAGGAAGGAAGGAAGGAAGGAAGGGAAGGAAGGAAGGAAGGAAGGAAGGAAGGAAGGAAGGAAGGGAAGGAAGGAAGGAACCTCTGTCCTTTTTATCTTGGTTTTTGAATCACTTCTGGCAATGCTTGGGGGCATTGCTCCTGGTAATGCACTCAGTAATGCGCTCCTGCCAGGGTGCTCTCCCGGGATCTTATGGGAAGGTGGGGACTGAAACCAGGTTGGCCTTGTGCAAGGGAAGCACCCTGCCGCTCTACCGCCTCTCTGTCCCCAGTTGCAGAATTTAAACTGTGCGTTTCAACCTCAGTATTGAATCTTTGCGAAATCTCACGCCTTTGCTGGTTCAGTGCAGGAATCTGTCCTCACTCTAGTTTCCTGTCTTTCTGGGAGACAGGCTAGTCGCTTCTCTTAGAAGCCTCCTGGGTTACAAAACTAATATGTTTGGGTTTTGCAGGCTTTGCTTTCTTTAGTAATAAAGCACAAACAGTAATAACGTGCTTTGACGATAAAAAAAAAGCCTATAAGTGCATCCTTGAAGTGAAAGCTAAAAAGTCCTTGACTTAACGAGGCAAAAAGAAAATAAAAAATGAAAAAAGACATGCTGAGGCGGTTAAAATCTACAGTAAGAACAAATTATTTCCCGTCCATAAAATTGTGAAGACTCAGGCCCTTTTTGGCTGTTGCACCGCAAACTGCAGAGGAAGGTTGTAGCCACAGTGCAGGCCATGGAATCGTCTCGCCCGCCCCACCCTCCCTCCCTTACCCCGCCTGCAATGACTACTGAGTAAGAAAAACTGCGTTTTCTGCAGCCTTTATCCTTGTGCACTGTTCCAATTGCTCTAGTTTGCCTGTTCTTATTGCTAACCTGAGTGTGCTGAACCTATAAATGCAACTCTAGCATGGGTGCAGCAAAGCAGATCCAGTGCCCGTAGTAGGGTCTGTTTGTGGCTTCTGGTGTCTGCTGGGGTATGTAGAATGAAGCCCCTCAATAATATATACTCTGTCTTCAGAAGGCCAATGAGATAAGCATAAGAAAAGGTGTTCTACGTGATTAGCCCTAAAATAGATATAATGATACCTGCACCAAGAGGGACATGGTTTTAAAATGTATTTCAAGTGACCTTGTGATCACAGGGGTCAAGGGTATATGCTTTTCCTGGACCTACTGGGCTTTCATTGAAACTTGGCAGTAAATCACCTTCTGTAAGGTTGTTGGGGACTGCAGGCCCCAACAACCTTAGTTATGTGACCTGCTGTTACCCCACACTGTAGGGCCTGAGCAACACTTCTACTTGCGCTATCACTAAACCTTCTGGGTGGGTTGGCTAAGTTGGGATCCCCCAAATCTGAGCTTTGCTTAGGAGTCCCTCTCACCTCAAACCCATATTGGTGAAGATATGGAATTGAAACACATATTTTGTTGGTATGGACTTAGGGTGGCACAGCACTTCGGAAAGTCATTTGGCCTTTTTCTCAAAATTCATATATGTATATAGTCTGGGAATTAAATCATACTAATTCTAATATATGTCTATACCAAAGAAAAAAATAAACCAGAGATCCACAAACTACCTTGACTCTAATTTTATAATGCATTCTTTACAATAGCCAAAAAAGTGGAAGTCTTACAAATATCCACTAACAGTGAATGAATAATACATGCTATATCTATATTACTGAATAATTTTTGTAGTAAAGGATGAGGTGTTTATGTTTATATATGTTACAAAATGGACAATCTCTTGTCAGTGTGATACAGGTAAAAGGCAGCCACCAGCCACATCTTATTGTGTGATTGTACTCAGACAAATCTACAAAGTAGATTGCTTGGAATAAGAGGATAAAGAGGAGGAATGGCTAATGGTCATGAGTTTTTTTTTGAGATAGAGATAGGGGGTTCCTACATGGCTTCTGGTGATGGCATAGGACTTGGATGCATGAAGGGGAAAAAAGCATACCCAGATCAGTAAGTTATATTCGTGAATATGTATGGTGTCTCTGTGAAACTTAACATACTGGCATAGAAAATGAAATACCCTTTTAGAAATTAATTTTCAATGAATGCAATTTCTGTATCTATTATAAATAATATAACTTTAGTTCAAATTTTAAAATTTAGCAACATCCTGATCACAAAATACAGTAGTTTAAACATGTTGTAGACAAAAGTATACACTTAAGCATTTGGAAGAGCTATTATAAAATTGAAAATGCAGAGAAAGGCTCTTTGAGTGAAACATAAAGTGGAGAAGACATAAAATGTGCATGACATTGTTTATGGAGACATTAAGGAAATACCAGAAGTCACAGAGTATGAATGTATTGTTTTAGAGTAAAAAAGTGAAGAAAAGTAGTTTCATATTAATGCTAATGTTTACTAAAGGCTCTGCCAGACAGTGTTTGTACAGAACTAGGAGAAACACAAAGCTTCCATCCTGTGCAACTTAGCCAAGTTTGAAATATTTTAATACGTTTATTTTTAGCCTCACCTGGCTATGCTCCGGTCCTGCTTTTTTGGCTCTGTTCCCAAGGGATCACTCCTGAAGGGACTTGGGGTACAACATGAGGTGCCAGGGATCAAACCTAGATCTTGCTTTCTGCAAGACAAATGCTCTGTCCTCTGTAGCATCTGTCTGGCTTCAGTAGTTGAATACTTCAAATATTAGAGCTATTTAAATACAGTTATTAAAGTTAAATATTTAAAAATTTAACTACAGGGGCTACTACTCAATGGATGAAAAGTAAGAGATAAAGTGGAAATGTTTAGTTTCTTATAGTCTATTTATTGGCAATGTTGATTTTGTTATTAGGTGAGTCATATTACTACATAGACTATGCAGTAAATGTGAACTAAAAAATTAGTTGGGATACTGAGCCAAGCTGAGACCTGAAATCTAACCAATTGTAATTAATAAGAGCTTTTTATCATTGATGAGATTTATATATAATTTTTCTGGGCCTAAACTTTTATTCATGTGTGTGTGTGTGTGTGTGTGTGTGTGTGTGTGTGTTGTGGCTCTGGGTAGAGTAGGGGACATTCCCAGTTGTAAGGGGTGTCTTGAGACACACTGGCCACCTGGCTGTGTTTGGAGGCCATAAAAGTTATATCAAAGGTTCCCTGGGGCACGTGGGACCTAGGTTCAGACTCTAGGCTAGTGCAAGCCATGCATATGCTCATAGAGGAAGGCTGGGGGAGAGGGAGAGAATCAGGAGACATTGGTGGTGGGAAATGGGCACTGGTGGAGGTATGGGTGCTGGAACACTGTATGACTGAAACCCAAACACGAACATCTTTGTAGTTGTATATCTCTCAGTGGTATAATTTAAAAAAATTAAAAATAAATAAATAAATAACTTTTAGTGCTGTGGTGTACAGAACTTTTAATGATAGGGTTTAATGTATAACACTTTACGCAATTTCAGCTCCCCCTTCACCTCCTGGTAGATTACTTCCCTCCACCCTAACTGTAGTTCCTTCCTCCAACCCCCCAAGTGGCATGCTTCCTACTGAATGCCAGGTCTCATGTTCTTTGTTTCTGCTCGCTCTGTATATTCAGTATTGCATATGTTTCTTTATATCCCACATAGAGGAGAGATAATTCTGTGTCAATATCTCTCCCTCTGCCCAACTTTACTCAGCATGAGAAGCCCCCGGATCCATATCTACACCAGCTGATGCACATTTAAGCTGATTCCTAGTTTTGATAACTGTGAACACTGCAGCTGTGATCGCCCAGTTGCAGGCTTTGGTGCTTTTGCTTTTCCTTTAAGTTCTTTGTGGAGCTCTGGAATACTATTGGAGGCCAGCACACACACACAGGTAAGACTTTCTAAAG
Organism: Cryptotis parvus; assembly: GCA_021461705.1. Lineage (NCBI taxonomy): Eukaryota > Metazoa > Chordata > Mammalia > Eulipotyphla > Soricidae > Cryptotis > Cryptotis parvus. The sequence continues at coordinate 186,372 of JAJIBD010024255.1, read as the reverse complement.
CAGAACTCCATAGCTCCTGAAGGGTAGAGAAGGAATTTTCACACTAAACTTTTAATACCAAAAGATGTTTGAGTTTAATCTCAGAGTAGAGGAACCTCACTGAGTACCTGAAGGTCCAGGAAAGATATATTTCAACAGGAAGAAATATATCCTATTTTATTTTTGGTTTGGGTGTCATACTTGGTGGTGCGTGAGGCTTTATTCCTGACATTGCGGTCACAGATCACTCCTGGCAGTGCTAGGGGGCACCATATGTGGTGTAATGGATCAAATAAGGGTTGGCTTCTTATAAGGCAAAAGCTTTACCTGCTGTAATATCTCTCAGGTTTGCAACACCAATATCGAAAAAGAAGAAGCCTCAGTTTCTTCTTTACCAGTGAGAAAGCCACAATGTCTTCTCTCCAGATGTTCCAACTGTCCACCATCAAGCTGACACACATTCCAGCCCCAAGGTTTTTTCTTAGCATTTCCAGGTCATCGGAGGAACATGTAACTCTCCTGGAGTCAAAGCCGAGAGGGAGACTAAGATAAGGGCCAAAATGAACAGAAAGATTTAGACCATCTAGGCATCATTATAATTGTATGACTTTTCTTGTAAGCACTTGCCAACTAACAATATATATCGGAACTCTTAAAAAGGGCTCTATAAAACTCCTTTAACTTAGTCCTATGTTAAGTTCCTCCCCACTTGGGTAGCTTTTTTTTCTCTTCTACTTTCCAATAAATTTTTCTGTTTTCCAACTCTGAGTCTTACCACCTTTATTTTCCTTCTTGAAAATATTGAAGACCCTGGGAATTGCAAACAAACACTGAGACATGTCACCACTGCTTCTGCCTCGCCAGCATCATTATTAAGCAAAAAATAAGAAGCGAACTTGCCTGTGCTAACAAAGCATAAAACAAATCCATGTGATTAACAGGAACCACTAATTTTATTGCTCTATAGAACAATACTCTTAATTCTTTAAAGTAAGGGTCAGTGCTTTCATGCAGATAGTAAATATTTTAGGGCCATATGGCCTTTATTACAACTATTCCAACTGTCATTGTAGCATGAAAGAAGTCATAGTTTCATGGTTTAATATGTATATGCATTAATTCTACAAACTGCATTCACTATAAGTGAAATAAACACTTTAACTGAAAAAATATTTTAGGTTCAAATGATTACAAGAAGTGAACATATTTGGGGTGGAATTATTCTTAGATATGAGGGACTTCAAGCATGGACATAAAAAGACACATTTTAATTTTTTAAATTTTATTATATCCATGTCCCTCTGATCACGAGGTGCCTGAGAGGGAAGGCTGATTCTAGCCTGGGTCCGCAACCCCAGCAGAGCTCTATAAATGCTTAAGATTAGAGGTGACTACAAGAATATCCCACCTGCATGGCAGAGCCTGGTAAGCTACCCGTGTCATATTTTATATAAATACCAGTAACAATTATAGACCTAATCCCATGACCTGATGGAATGGTTTGAGGCTCTTTATGTTCCTGGAGTGAGCAGATGCTCTTGGGCTACACTAGCATGTGATAGGCCATATGGCCATGTTACTGGTGCCCAATCAAGCAAATCAATGATCAATGGGAAGAAAAATGATGCGACATTATACCCATGAGATGTACAATTACCAAACTGTTCATGATTGGGCTTCAGTTATACAGTGCTCTAGCAACAATTCCTGCAGCAGTGCACATCTCATCATCAATGTCCCCAGATTCCCTCCTCCATCCTCAACCTGCCTTATGCAGACACTTTTCTTCTTAAAAAGAAACATTTTAGATTGGTAAAGGAATCTAGAAGAATATCAATAATGAATTCCACACAAAGTAACACTTTATAATACATATTCTGTTGGGGCACAGTGGAGTCCCCAACAGATATTGGGGTTCAACAGGTTCCCCTGAGATGCTCAGAGCTGTGGACTGTTTCCCCTACCCTGACCCACTTCCACCCCTACCAATGGACAAAGGGGCAAGTACTCAGGCTGCTAAGTAGTAAGAGGCTCTAGCACTTTTATTCAAGTATGCTCTTTAAATCCTCCGAGAAGGTTGGAAGTTGGAAAATGCAAGAGGTAAAATGAACTTGATCCCAAAAAAGTGAGAAGCTGTAAAAATATAGCTCCCTCCAGGGCAGTCTACTAGGGGACCTCCCCCATGACCTCTCCCCTGGGACTATGGACCCACCCAAAACAGAGGCAGAATCCTGGTATGTTGTGTTCTCCTTTCCTTACTTGGTTAATAATTAACTTAATTCTAGTCATTTTTTATAAACACAGTAAGATATACAGACATTTATAAAGGGTGCCTTTTCCTGGTGCCATCTCATTATATATTCCAGACTATAGTCTTCAAGCTAACGATTGTCCTAACCTAATGGGTCCTGAAATTAATTGTTTATTTTGGGGTCAGGACAGTTTTTTCCATGACCTTGCTATTAGCTTATTATTTATTTATTTATTTATTTATTTATTTATTTGTTTGTTTGTTTGTTTTTGCTTTTTGGGTCACACCCGGCAATGCTCAGGGTTTCTCCCTGGCTCTGCACTCAGGAATTACTCCTGGCGGTTCTTGGGGTACCATATGAGATGCCAGGGATCGAACCCCGGGCCGGCATGGGCCGGGCGGCGCAGCAAGGCAAACGCCCTACCCGCTGGGCTATCACTCTGGCCCCATAGCTTGCTATTAGCTTATTAACCTACTTATCACACTTATTCCATCCCATGTTGATGCCAGGATAGCTTTACACAGCTTGCCCTGGGTCCATTTGAGACCCATGACAAAACCCTTCTTTAGGAGTGTAAGGAACTAAAATCAATCTAGGGAAACTAAGGTTTTAAGTTAGGAAATAGAACATGTCCAGAATTAAATAATTCATAGTTAATTAACTTTTATATCACAAATGCATAGCCTTATCTATCTTCCTGTGTCTATATAAAAAGCCTTTGCTCTAGTATAAGAATATGTAAAGGGCATACAGGAAAGAGAAAGACATTTCGCTTAAAGTAAAAAGTCCAGGCCTGGCAAATAGGAGACAAAGGTTAATCCAACAATAAGCCCAAATCTGATAGAAATCTAGGGGAAGAGAAATATATCTGGAGACTGTTATTCTTCCTCCCTTAGATATCTGTCCTTTAAATAATTACATACTGAAAAAATTCTGACATTGTTTCCATTTGAGCTTCTACATTTCTGCACTCAACCCTTTCGGAGTGTCCTTCCTCATTTCACTCAAGCTCTGCATTCCAGCGTCCTCCTGGGCTTCCTGCTGCATAATCAAATAATCATTGTTGATTTCCCTCTTGTTAGCCACATTTAACTCTATTGATTGTGCCTCTATTGTGCCTCTATTCTTTTGGACCTCAGGTTATCAGATTCATCGTCTCTACAACTTCACCAAATGCTTCATATCAGTCTCTTTCAGATTTCTGAATAAGAAAGAGTCCCCAGAAATTGATCCTTAGTTCCTCTCTTCTTCATAAACAATACTGACTGGAGAAACCCATCCAATCCTTATCCTTTTATATTATATGGTTTTTGAGGATTTCCAAAGTCACACAGACAGCCGGCACTCTGTAACATTCATAGTCCTACATATAATTTCTTGTTGTATTCTTGATGAATAGACATCTGACACTCAATTCTGTTACTTTTCCCAAAACAAATCCAGAATCTGGCTTCTAAGATTTGCTCATGGAAGAACGATTTTTTGTTGGGGGCTGGAGCCACAGCACAACAGGGGAGGGTGTTTGCCTTGCACTTGGCCAACCCGGTTTGATGCCCAGCATCCCATATGGTTCCCCACGCAACGCCAGGAGTAATTCCTGAGTGAAGAGCCAGTAGTAACCCCTGAGCAACACTAGGTGTGACCCAAAACAAAACAAAACAAAAAAAAAAACTATTCTTGTTCTGGTTGACGCCTTTCATATCCAACACATTAGCAAACCCAGTTCCAACTACATTATGAACTAGACTAGTTTATAGTCATATCACTTCAAATTCCTTCCATGACATAACATTTTTATCAGTACTTTTTTCTTTCAGGAGTTTTGTTATGTGCTTTCTGCTTTCTCCCCCCACCTCCATGACTGTTTTAGTCATTCTCTAATTTAATGGTTTCTACTTTTCTATTTATATAAAGTGTGTTCCCAATTTACATATTGCTTTGTCTTCTGAGTAGGAGAGACTGTTAGTTACATGAATTCCTGATGCATCCTGAAAATCTATTGCATCACATATTTTTTAATTATGTGCTCCTCTTTCTTCACATACTTGGCACATCCTTTGTCACTTGATATTTTTATACCATTCTCTGGTTTTGTCATGTGAACATAAGAATCTTTTGGAAAAAAATGGTTATTTTCTTTTCTGGTTTTTTCAACAAAGTATGGGCTAAAAGGGTTGCTGGGTGAATAACCACTAAAGATAAAGATTACTGCAGCTGTAGTTTAGAAAAGTAAGAACTTAGAAATTAGTTGATTAGATAGAAAGCATTCATCTAAGAATATATTCATCGACCATATTTAGAGAACTAGCTCCAACAAGCAATATAGAATAGATTATTCAGAGTATGCTTAGAACAAGCTCAAACAGAAGTTGAGAAAAAATTTGAATAAGTGTTGTCCAGAGGTGCAGTGGTTTTGGTTTGGGGGTGCACTAGGAGAAACCCACTACATTCTAGAAATTCAGCAAGTGAATGTAAGAACAAAAATCAGCCAGATTTTCACATAACAACAAGGAAAAGAAGTCATGCCTCTATCAATATTATTTCCTTATATAGGCTGTAATTAGTGCAGTCAAGGTCGCAAGCATGGGGATAAGAGGGTGAGCGGAAAATGAAGGTCTTTGTTGGTGGTGGGATCACACTAGTGGTGGGATTGGTGTTGAAAGATGAAAGTTTCTAACAATTATATTGTGTAAAACTTTGTACTTTGTAAAACACAATGTTTAAATAAAGTTAAAAAGCAAAGGGAAGAAGCATGATAAGACTCAAAGTGGAGAAGCAACATGATTATCTTTGTGTTTTAATGAATCACTATCAAGAACAAAGAATAGATTTGGGTCAAGGATGGAGGAAAGTTAAGATCCACTGGAATATATTAGTTAAGAGATTATATGACCCCGATTAAGATTTTTTTTCAATTATTCCTATCTCTTGCATCTAAACGGGTAATCATGGCAGGAACACAAAATGAAAGCCCATTGGCATGATAAATCCTTACAAATGGTGTGATGCATCCTTACAAATGTTATGATTCTACTTAAAATATAAGAGGAATGTGTTTATATATTGATGATGATTTACATCTACTATGAGAAAACAAAAAGTTCTCAACATTAAGTGTATCACTATCACTATCACTATCTTCCCGTTCATCATCTATTTGCTAGAGTGGGCACCAGTGATATCTCCATATGTCCTGTCTCATGCTAGTAGAACCCAAAGGCATCTGCTTGCTCCAGGGACATAAAGAGCTCAAACATTATATTAGGTCATGAAAATGACCTAATATAAATGTTACTGGTATTTGGCATATCGATTAAATGTATGGCACTTTATAATAAAAGAGCAGAAAGTAAAGAATCATTGTCTCAGACAGTGAAATATATTTCCAGAATATCATTTTCGAAATCCTAAAATGGCCTCTTTGGGCATTGAGATTTCTGAGGAATAGAAGAGCGAAACTGTTTCTAGCACATTGTTTTGTAATTTTTGAATTTTGAAACTGAAGTATTGTGCTTATGAATAAAATAAGAGCAAGGCAAAAGTGTAAAACCTAAAAAATATGAGAAAATACTGAGTACTTGACAAATTCGCCTTACAATTTCTTTTAGGGAAATAATTTTGAATATTAGAGAAATATGTTTGTATTTCCTAGCATAGGATAGAAAGGGAGTATTTCTTAAAAAATTGCAAAGTATATTTGCTTTGCATATGTATGTATTATATTTTACACTTATGTTCTGTAATTAAGTACCTTCTACTACATCTTTTCAGTTATTGATGCTAATGTGTTATGTATATTTAATAAAACAATTATAGCAGACAGTCTTATAAATCTCTAGCCATGAGATATAAATATCCCTCTAAAATGAAGTAAGCCTTAATAGAATTTGTATGAATTATACAATCTAGTGATCATTAATATGCTTTGTTACTGAGCAGTGTACATGACTAAAGTAAATACAAGAATGTTTCCCTTATGGACAATTTATTCCATGAATAATTTAATAATTACTCATTATTAGCCTATAGACAATATATTGTTGCTAAATACACTCATAAGAAAATCTGTAAATACTGAATAGAGAAAAAACCTAGTGATGTTATGCAATGAAATTTATGCTTTCATTCCTGGAAATAAGAAAAACTAATATTGAGGTTAAACTATATTATTTACTAATCCTATTTTTCTTATTTTTTCCTTTCTTTGGGGTGGGAGAGGGATCACACCCAGCGATGCTCAGGAGTTATTTCTGGCTCTGCACTCAGGAATTACTCCTGGCAGTGCAGGGGTCCGCAATAGGGGGAACCATATTGGATGCTGGAGATCAAACCCCTATAGGCTGCCTGCAAGAGAAATGCCTCCCTTCTGTACTATAGCTCTGTCCTCTTTTCCTTATATTTTATGTGGTAAAAATAAGTTGATCTATTTCCCGCATACAGTGATTTTGAGACTAACTCTTCTAACATGAAAAATTTATTATAAACAATGGAGCACCACAAATACATCACTGTATCACTGTCTTCCCATTCATCATCAATTTGCTTGAGTGGGCACCAGTAACATCTCCATATGTCCTGTTTCATGCTAGTAGAGCCCAAGGGCATCTGCTTGTTCCAGGAACATAAAGAGCCTCAAACCATTCCATCAGGTCATACCACAAATACATAGTGTAACATTATTATTAAAAATAAAACAGCACGAGGTCAGAGCGATAGTCCAGCAGGTAGGGTGTTTGAACACGGCCGACCGGGTTCAGTCCCCAGCATCCCATACGGTCCCATGAGCACCGGCCAGGAGTAATTCCTGAGTGCAGAGCCAGGAGTAACCCCCTGAGCATCGCTAGGTGTGACCTCCCCAAAGAAAAGAAAGAAACAGCACATCTTATAAAGAAAAATTCTGTTTAACAAAGATGAGTTCATTCTATAATATACATAAATATAAAAAAATCTCATGTTTTGCCACTCTTGATTTAATTTAGCAGTTAAATGTAGAAATTTTAATAAAATTCAAGAGAAAAAAAAGGTTAGCATGTTTAATATACTAAAACATTAAAATGCTGGTGATTTCAATATATTGTAACATCTCAAATTTAGAACAGAAAATACTACATTTCTATTTCATAGAAATGCAGAGAGAGGGACAGCGTTTTTGTGGACAATTGGCTATGAGTTGACATTCAGATGTACTGATAATTAAAATACTTCATAAGCCAGTTGCACTAATTTTGTTGAATGAATATATTAAGATTTTAAAAATATTTCTAGTAGAGCATGGTTTTGATTGATTTAATCTTCACAGTATTGTGGTTGTGTAAGTCTAGTTGAAATAATCTTTGGCCCACTCATCCAGTAGCAGATGCACCATTTGCATAAATAGGATGTTACATGTGGGCTAGTATTTTTTGGCTGCATCTAGATTTATGAAATCAATTCATTTTTTTGCATAGATTGAAGAAAACCTGACAGTGTGAAAGAGTAATTAATCGATTTCAGTTAAAAAATTGTTAATTACTCTGGCTTAAATTTGCATATGAGTGGGTCTGATTAATTCATTCATGAATGTATATGAAGTGTGTTTTTTCCAGATAGATTATGATATGTCATTGTGATGGTAGCAATTGAAACTGTCATGATACAGAAAAATATATGGAAGCATAGATGCATTAATAAATGTGGTTATTCTAATTTTTGCCAAGTAGTTTATAACATAAAATTTACAATAAAATAAATGGCGATTCTTAAATATATTTTTGCCTACAATAAATTTATTGATTAGCTAATTTTACAGTATATAATCACATATACACTGTTTTAATATTCTTTGATAATTCTGATTCTTATTCTGATAAATTATTGTATAATGTATTAAAATACTTAGTAATTGCTTAATGTATGTTCTTATGATTTTAGATATTCACTGGCATGTGATAGATACTTTGGGGGGTTTGGAGTCACACTCAGAGGATCTCAGGCATTATTTTGGTTTTTTACTCAGGTATCACTCCTGGTATGGCTTGAGTAACCATACAGGGTTCCTTGGATTGAACCCATTACCAGCCATATGCAAGGTAAGTGCCCTGCTCACAATACAATCTCTGTGGCCCAACTACTGCTTTAAATATTTTAATTTGAGTGACCTGGGAATGTAGTTCACTGGTGTAATACCCAACTTGTATGAGTCCCTGGGTTTGATCCATGGCATTGAAAAATAGGAGTATGTAAAAAAGTATGAGAGACTCTCAGACATGGGGGCAGAGCTACTAATTGCTTTCCCTGTGCCCAGCCGCTCATGAGGGCGCCTGGCAGGCATGGCGGGTTCTAGCCCTGGCCTGCCATCCCAGCAGAGCTTCAAAACAAGCCAGCCGAAACCCCCTACTCCATGGGCCCGCCATTTTCCCACATCCGGACTTCTCTCTCATCCCAACTCCACCCAGCAGACCAGACTATCATAGCCAGCACGCATGGCCATGCGGTTCATCAATAAATGCTTTATTTAGAGGTGACAACAAGAGTATGCCACCCACATGGCAAGCCTGGCAAGCTGCTCGCTTTTGTATTTGATATGCCAAATACCAGTAATATTTATATTAGATCATTCCAATGATCTAATATAATAGTTTGAGGCTCTTTATGTTCATGCAGCAAGCGGATGCCTTTGGGTTCTGCTAAGCATGAGACAGGACAAATGGAGATATTACTGGTGCCCGCTCTAGCAAATAGATGATGAACAGGAAGATCGTGATAGTGATCATGATGTAAAAAATTAAACTTTTATATAAAAACATTAACAAATTATGGCTTTATCCTTCACAATTTTAAAGCAATGGTTCTTCCTAAACAGTACTATTTTTAAAGTTATGCCACAAATGGGAAAAAATGAAGTTTTTTAAAAACATTTATAGTTTTAGATTATATAATTGGCATTGTTTATTTCTATCATGTTTGTTCTTATAATTAACATATATGTTAGAGTTAAACAACTTCAACTTGTGCAAAAAGGTTAAAAATTAGTGACAGGGCCTAATTGTGTGTTTTTTGATGGATGTCATTAATGAATTTGGTCATATATCCAAAAAGTAAAAAGGTGATGGAAGCCAGCACTGGGACAGAGGAATGAGGAGACAGGATGCATGATAGCAGGTGCTGGGGTTTGTATGTCAAAGAAAAGACCATGACCTTATTCTGTGAGTCTGTCATTTTAATGAAGGGATTTAGTAATAAGACTTGCTTCTTGGGGTGGGTAAGGAATTGGTAGATTAAGTGTAGACCTTAGGATACCAAATACAGAATCTTACCATTTATTAAAAAGAAGTATTATGGTGTTTTGAACAAATCAAAATGTAAATAGAGAAAATTTGGTTATGTGTGATATATTAAGTATACCAAAATTTTAACTCATGTTTTTAAAAAATAATGGCAATTTCTAATATTATTGAAAAATAAAAAATAACTGAAATGATGAACAACGAAATTTGTGAAACTTTTTGTTTAATGTTTTCTGGGACACAGATGATGTATTAAATATGTCTGATGAAATTATGAAATTTACCTGCAAATGGGTGGACATGGAGACTATCATGCTGAGTAAAATTAGTCAGAAGGAAAAGGACAGATATAGAATGACTTCATTCATTGATGGAATATAAATATATACCAGTGTTTTACTAAGTGTGGGAAATTTTAATGTCAGACTAGAACTCACCGTTGAATATACACAGAGACTTACATAATAAACCCTAAATGTCTGCAGGGCTAACCACAATGTGTAAAAGAAGATGGAGGGGAGATTCAGAGACAGAGACAGAGAGAGACAGAGACAGAAAGCGAGGAAAAGGGGGGTACCTGCTATTGAGGCAGCCTGGGGGGTGGGCAGGAGGGGGTGTGGGTACATTGGTGGTGGAAATGGGGCACTGGTGGAGGGATGGGTGCTGTAATACTCCTATTACCAAAAACCAATTATGAACGCCTTTGTAAGTGTATGTCTCACAGTGGTATAATAAAAAAAATTTTAAAAAATAATAAAATGTGTCTGAGGGGCTAGGAATTAGCACAGAAGTAAAGGAGTTCCTTGCATATGGCTGATGCTGGCTAGATCTGTAACTTCACAGGGTCTCCATTGTGCACGTCCATGTTGTGCAATTCTCAGCACAGACCCTGGAGTATAAACCCAGAACTAGTGAATATTACCTCATCCTACTCCACCTAACCCAAGTATACATGAAGTGATTAGCAATAAATGTAACATATGCTAATAATTCTCTATTCTCTACAACATATGCTAATAATTTTCATGATAATCTAAGACATGTTTTGTTACAGGTAAATGTCTATACATTGTTCAAAATTTGTCATTCTGAGGGATTTAATACTGTCGGCAGGACAGTTGAATAGAGGAGAATATTTCTTTCATTGAACAGAGATCTTCACTGAATGAAGAATGATGAAGATCTAACTACTAACTTTATGTAAAAGAAACATTTGTGTTGTTATTTCATGCTGAAATGGTTCTCTGCAACAATGTGATAAGAGGCGAGTATTCACCAAGGAAATATACCAAATAGGAGGTTACACAAATCTATGAGATCAGGAGCTCATGTAGGGGTGACAGGTCCATTTACCCATCTTCCTTCCAGAGGGGTGAGAGAAATTTATGAACCATAACACATTTGAACATTTTTCTTAGTAATGGTTGGCTATAGTTGATATTATCTAAATGAGGACATAAAATTGTGGTTACAGTTTATATCAGCACAAGTTTAATTTTAAGATCTATTTTGAACCCCATCTAGACCATCTGGGGAGAAATTCCTTCAGGGGAAATAAAGAACATTCCGCATCATGATTCTATTTGCTACCATTAGCAGACATTGCAGACTTGTACATCACATCTGTTCTTCAACAGTATCTGGCCATATGTTCATGCAGATGAAACATTAACACTCATTGATTGCACAGTTCTATTAATCTCTATCATTCTTGTTCCAAATATCCTTCAATCTTGTTCTTTAAACTATCAATTCTGTTTTGATTAAAATTTCACCCGCCACTTATTTCAATTCTGACTTTGTATCTATCTTTAAGTTTTCTTTTGTCCTATAAGGACCTATTTTAAAATGAGCAAACGTAAATCTCTTCTGCATTATTACATTCTTCAAGCAAACTACTCACAAATTCTTCGCCTTAGCTGAAATGTTACCCTTTCCAAAGAATGTTCATTTATTATTTAAGTTCCCTTAACTCACCATGACCTTTGTTCAAATTTCCATATCAAGGCATTGGGAGATAGTACAGCAGTCAGGAGACTCACCTTGCATGTGTCTAGTCAGGCTTGGATTCACAAGTATCCCATGTATTTCCTCGAGAATTCCAAGAGTCGTCCCTTGGTTCAGAATCAGGAGTAAGTTCAGAGCATTGCTGGGTGTGGCCCCCAAGATGAAAAAAGAAATCAATTTCCCATGTCAGTTGTATATGGACTAGAACCCTTCACCTTTTGGTTTCTTTTTTAAATTTTCTAGTGCTTCATCACTATATTTTACTGAACTTTGGTTCTATCTATTCAACCATTTCCTTTCCCTATTTCCGTCACTCTCCTCTCCCCCTCCCTCACCTGCCCACTTTCCTTGTTCGCCCTTTCATCCCTTTCTCTCCCTTTATCTCCTCTCAAGCTCCCTTCCTCCCTCACTGCTCAGCATTTGTACAAGGTAGAAAGTTGTCATTTTCATCAGGGTAAATGACACTTTAAAAACTGGACATGAAATATGAGGCAATCAGTCAATGTAGAGAGCATACTTTGCATGCATTTAGAGCCCTGGGTTCAAACCCTGAATCCCCTAGGTCCCTTTGAGGATAGCTGGGAGCTAATAGTACCCCCTAACTGCTGGCTGTACTCCAAAAATCCCCTGCTGGAAAGTAAACCAAACCTTGACATTATTTTCTCAAGCAATGAGCATTTTTAACACTAAAAAAGATAAAAACAATAGATTCTGATTAAAGGAAATGACTATTCTATTATGGTCTGATTGTAGCTTTTCTTTTTCTTTTTATTATCCTTTCCATTCGGGGGCCTCCTGAGACAGTACTCATGAAAATATGTGGTGCCGGGATTGCCTCTATCGCAAGCTGTCCTCTTAGTTCTGGCTCCTTGACCCCACCATTGCTCATTAAAACAACCTTTTGGTGATGGTGCTTTTTTCAGTACACAACATACTTCCAAAATGGAAATATTGAGATGTAGTTTAAGAATATTCCCTCATATAGAAGTTACTAGATTGATTACAGTGCTCCTATTTTTTATATACATGAGAGTAAAAAATACTGAGTGTATTGGAATACTTAATTCTTGAGAGAAGGTTAGCAAAGGAAAAATATGAAGAATTAAACTGCAATGCATTTCCTAGTATTGACTATATGAGTGCAACACTAATTGAACAAATCAACTCCACTCTCTTCTAAGAAGCAGGCAGCAGGAGATCAATACCACAACCACAGTTCTTGGGGCTTACTCCTGTCTCCGAGCTCAGGATCACACTTGGTGGGGCACTGGGGGAACATAGGTGATGCCAAGAATTGAACCAGGTTCAGCATCATATAAAGCAACCGCCTTACCCACTCTGATCTACCTGGTTATTATTTGAAAGAGAAAATAATTTGTTTTCTGTTTCCAAGACTGTAATTTATTTTCCAAAACAATAATTTATTTTCTCTTTCCTATTTTCTAAGACAGACTGTGCTAATTTATTTTAAAAGACACCTTTATTATATGATCTTAATATACAAGTTCACATTTAAAGAATTCAATTTTGATTGTAATAAATGTATTTACATTTAATTTTACATTTATTAAAATTAGTTTTAATGACTGGAATTATCAGGATGCAACAATTTTGTACATGAGATTGTTGCAGCATTTTCTTCACTTTATACAAATAGAGGAAATAGAGAATAATTTTAGTCTTTATAGAGTAGTTTCCTATCCTAACCTAAGAAATTACACAGACTATTGAATCCTATGGTTTCATAGCAGATTGCAAAGTGCTTATGCACCAATCATGTTATAGGAGCTGGAAAGAATTTCTTTGCTAGATTAAAATAATTTTATTGAAGAGCAAAATAACTTTAAAAATCATAGAAAAACATTGCATAATACTGAGTTTATTGCTGGTACCACCGTAGGTAGTCTGAATAATTACGGAAGTGTCATAAAGTATAATGGGCAGAACTCTGGACAGAACTCAAGAGTGCATTATACTCAGATATTATGAGAAATTAAGTTGGTGAAATTGACTATTTTGCTTTTGCTTAATAACACTTAATTCTTCCATAAATTATATGTTTCATTTGTTTACATCATTTTAATTGCTGGGGTTTATATTTTTCCACTTTTAGAAATGTGAAAGCTATTCTGGCATTAATTTTTTATTGTATAAATGTATTTTCCTTGGTCTACAAATTTGACTCAAACTTGTTATTTTAAATTTTAGTTTTCACATTTAATTTTAGTTTTCTAAATGTATTTATATTGGTAGTTAAATGAAAGTACATATCTTGAGAATAATAAGATATGGTTTTGGAATTCAGGACATTAAGATGGGTCCATAATATAGAAAAGATATTTATATTTACTACATTATTTATGTAATTCTAATACAAAAGAATACAACATTTTAAAATTACAATGAGTATAACTTTGTATGGTGCAAAGTAGATATTTTCATTTAATTGACATGTTAAAATATAGTGTAAAAATTAATTGTTGCAAAATTTTTAATGGCTGGAGCTTCTGCATTTTGTATGCCACCCGCACGGCAGAGCCTGGCAAGCTACCCATGTCGTATTTGACATGCCAGATACCAGTAACAATTATAGACCTCATTCCCATGACCTGATGAAGTGGTTTGAGGCTCTTTATGTTCCTGGAGCAAGCAGGTGCCCTTGGGCTCTACTTGCATGAGACAGGTCATATGGAGATGTTACTGGTGCCCGCTCAAGCAAATCGATGATGAACGGGAAGACAGTGAAGACAGTGCAAAATTTTTAAGAGGCAGTATTGTGGCTGAATGCTGAGAAAATTTTGCCATTATGTGCTTAAATAATTATAAGAATAGTTGGAAGATGGAGCAAGAACTGGGATGGATGAAACACGATGAGGCATGCAGGAATAATGATATTATTCTCAGAAAAATATCTATAAGGATTTGGGTTAAGTTAAGGCCATGTCAGAGTGTATTGATACGTTTGCTTCTGTTTGGGGCTTTGTGGGGGTTCAGATGACTGTTCTTCTCACTTCTATACATACCAATTCATACTTCCTATCCACTCCCTACAGATACCCAAACTCAGAATCCTATATAAGTTTCCTTCCCTCCAAATCATACTGACTCAGGGAATTTCTACTTGTACTTTGAGGCAAGTAGAAATTCCCGTGCCGCACGGCAGAGCCTGGCAAGCTACCCGTGTCGTACTTGATATGCCCGATACCAGTAACAATTATAGACCTCATTCCCATGACCTGATGGAATGGTTTGAGGCTCTTTATGTTCCTGGAGCAAGCAGGTGCCCTTGGGCTCTACTTGCATGAGACAGGTCGTATGGAGATGTTACTGGAGCCCGCTTGAGCAAATCAATGATGAACGGGAAGACAGTGATACAGTGATACTTTGAGGTAAACTATTTTTCAGTTCAAGGACAGACATAATAGAGAGGGTAGTAATTTTCTTTCATTGACTATACTTGCTTTGTTCTTCATTTTATATATGATCAGCCTATAATTAATTACTATATGATCTTTTATTATATAGGCTTATAATTTATACCTTACAAATAAGATATATAATTCAGTAGGACTTGACTTAAGTGTCTTTGAAAGAACTTAGTGGTTCCCTTGGGTTTGAGGCTGAGGGAAATGTTTGTAGTATTGATACAAGAACACAAATGTCAAATTACATGTTCAACAAGTTCTGGGCATCTCATGTACCTATAGTGATTAGTTAGTGAGGCACAAAATACTGAAAAGTTGCTATGATGAGAGTAAATCTTGAACGTTTTTAACACAAAATAGAAATACTAATTGTATGATGTAATATAGGTGTTAACTAGTTGCTAACTCCATGGCATTGGTGATTTGGTAATGTGTGGTATTAGATCAACACTTTATACACCTTATACTTATGCAATTTTATAGGTCAATTGCATGCCATTAAAACAGGTCTAAATTTCCAGTGAAAATAAGCATTCATGAAGTATTCGTGCACATGAATAATAGTTTTGCAAACATAAGACCCATTTCTTTAAAGCAAAATCAGGGAAGTTCATAAAAAAACACTCCTGCTAGATTCTCAGTTCCATCTATTTTTAAATGGTGGTATTTTCAGAAAACGCCCATGTCCTTAAAATTTCCTTGGGTTGACCTGGACCATAGACAAGTTTTCAATCATTTTTGTTTTATTTATTGTTGATAAAGATCAGGCTTTTATCAGCCCCTGTGCACTGAATCTGGGCTACCCCACCTTTGGTTTTGTGTTAGAGTTCAAGAACTAGGTCCTTGACTCTTCCCTGAATGTGAGTTGTGATGGATCGTGTTCTCTGTCCTGCTCTTTCAAACCAAAGCATCTCCTTGAGCAATAGCCTCTCAAACAGTTTGTACCTATCTTAGCAGGCAGCAGGCATGTCTGAAACTGCTTGCCAGCTTCCATTTAGGAAGTATGTGCTGCCAAAACACAGGCTCATCTACTCTCAATTTTGGCTCCACTCACTTGTGTTATCTCTTAGGAATACGGAAGCAGCCTAACATCAGTTTCATTTTCCAAAATCCTGTACTTTAATAAAGTTTATTTCTTTCACAGGAAACTTTCCCTTAAATTATTCTCTTCCTTTTTTATCTGCAAAGTTGGATTTTCAACTTTTTCAATCCTTTATTTTTGTTTGTTATGAAAAACACCCTCACTCCACGGCGCCGCCATTTTCCACATTTGGACTTCCCTCTTGTCAGAACTCCACCCAGCAGACCAGCCCATCACAGCCCGGATCATCGACACCCACCCTGCAGCAGCTTTTTTCCTCAATCCGGCCCAGGTATGCTGATCCAGAGTCTCTCAGACATGGGGCAGAGCTGTTCCTTGCTCTCCCTGTGCATAGCCGTTCATGAGGCAGTCGGGAGGCATGGCGTGTTCTAACCCTGGCCCACCACCCCTCGGCAGAGCCTCACAATAAGCCAGACCACCACCCTCACTCCAAGGGCGCCGCCATTTTCCACATTTGGACTTCCCTCTCCTCAGAACTCCACCCAGCAGACCAGCCCATCAGCCCATCATAGCCCGGCCGCGGTTCATCAATAAATGCTTTATTTGGAGGTGTTTAAAAGAGTTTACCTCCCACTCGGCAAGCCTGGCAAGCTTCTCGTGTTGTATTTGATATGACGAATTCCAGTAACAATTACATTAGGTTATTCCCATGACCTAATATAATGGTTTGAGGCTCTTTATGTTCCTGTAGCAAGCTGATGCCCCTGGCTCTACTGGCATGAGACAGGACATATGGAAATATTACTGGTGCCCGCTCTAGCAAATAGATGATCAACGGGAAGATCGTGATCGTGATCGTGATGAAAAACAAAAAAAAATTAGCAAGGCAAAAATGTTTTTTACATTGATAATGCCTAAATCATCGAACACAAAATATGTAGGCTACATTTTTTCCACTACATTTCTGACCAAATAAATACCAAATTCTAGGCTGGTAAATGGTGAAATAATAACAAGAATTACATTAAAAATACATAAGTAAATATTTAAATAGAATTTTATTTTGTTTTTGTTTAAAAATTACCATATATATAACTGAATACCTGCTTGATCAGAATGCATATTTGTAAAGACATGAAGAAAATAAGTTTAATTCCTTAGATTTCTATGGAATTCTATAGTTTTTTCTGTATAAATTAAGCTAGAGATGTTTCTCCATTATATCTTTCTCAGTTCTCTATGAAAGACTAGTCGTTCTTGCTATTATGTTGTATATTTTATTGACTTTATTATAACACTGTGAGATCACTTGATCACTTGACATCCCGTTATTCATCGATTTGCTCGAGGGGGTGTCAATAACATTTTCATTTGACCCTATCACATGGCAGTGTAGCTCAATGGCACTGCTTTCTTCAGGAATATGAAGAGCCTCAAACCATTCATTCAGGGTCTTGATGAAGATGTCTGACCATCTTGTGCGTGGGCAGCCACGTGATCTTTTGACATCCCGTGGGATACAGTCAGTAATGACTCTAGTCCAGTGGTCATCTCCAAATCACATTACATGTTCAGCCCATCTGATTTTCGATGCCTTGGCAAACGAGACAGCGTCCCTGACTCTGGAACAGTGACAGAGGTTGGAACTCCGGATTCCTTCTTTCACTTGAGTAAGGTGTGATATTCCAAGCATAGCTCTTTCGATTCCTCTTTAGGAGACCCAAATCACATTCTCATCCTGCTTTCTTAGGGCCCAGGTCTCTGAGGCGTATGTTAATGCAGGGAGAATGGTGGAGTTGGAGAGATGTGCCCAGAGCCGGAGGTTCTTTGTCTTACTAGCTATTTATTCGATGTTTTTGAACGCGAGACAGAGCAGCATCTTGAACTCCTTACAAGCCTCAATGATCTTGGTTACCATGTGGGTATGGTCAATTGTGCTGAATCCTTTTCGGAAGCCAGCTTGCTCGCATGGTTGTCCTTCATCTAATGTTCTGCCAATCCTGTTCAGGATGACTCGAGTGAACATCTTGTAGATGACGGACAACAGGCAGATGGGGCGATAGTTGTCAATGTCGTGGATGTCTCCCTTCTTGAACAGTAGAACTGTCCTGCTGGTTTTCCATTGGGAGGTCACCTTGCATTCAGACTGGTAGTGTGTGAAGAGCCAAGCCAGTCTATTTATAAGTACCAATGGCAGAATCGTCAGGTATTCGGGTCAGACTGTATCTAGGCCTGGTGCTATTCCTTTCTTTACCGATGAAATGGCATGTCGGATTTCAGAAGGGAGAACTTTGGGAATGATATAGCCATCCTGCGGAATTTGGTATGTGGGCATGTGAATATGGCTATCAAAGATATCTGAGTAGAAGTCATGGAAAATCTTCTCCATTGCCTTTCTGGAAGATGTGATAGATCCATCAGGATGCTGGAGGGCAGTCATCTGGGTCTTATAGTTAGTGAAGGATAGGTGGGGGTTGTGAATGCTTTCCCGCTTCTGCTGCATCTTCTAGTATTTCTGCTCTTCTCTCTTTAAGGTCTTCCTTTATATCTTCTCTGCACTGCTTTGCGAGCTTGGACATTTGCCTTTGGTTGCCTGAGGCTCTTGCCTTGCCACGTTGGTAATGAGCACCAGAGGTTTTGAAGAGAGGTGTCCTTTTGTGTAATTCTCTCTCTCGGCATTCTTCGCACTATCATGGAGGTGCTGAACCAGTTCTTTGTATTCTTCATCGATGTTATAAATGATGGTATCTTCCATGTTGCTGCATTGGTGCCAAAGAGTTCCCAGTTGGTGGTCGTTCTGGGAGTTCTCTTCTTAAACTTTGCAGTCTTTTCTCCCCATTGTGTGAAGTAGACACTGTGAGATAGACATTTACAGAACTGTTCATGATTGGGTTTCATTCATACAATGTTGAAGCACCCATCCCTCCACCAGTGCACATTTCCCACCACCAATGTCCCCAGATTCCCTCTACCTCTCCCAACTGCCTCTCTAGCTTGAACTGTTCCTCTCTCTCTTTTCTCTCTCATTCTCCATTTCTCTCTCTCCATTTCTCTCTCAATTTTTCTCTGTCTCTGTGTGTCTCTGTATCCATCTCTCCCTTCTTTTACACATTGTTCTTGCCATGCATACATTTAGGGGTTATCATGTGTATAGCTTTGTATAATTCAATTCTCAGTTCTAGTCTGGTATTACCATTTCCACCAGTTAGTAGAATGCTACTATATATTTATATCCCACAAAGGAATGCAGTCATTCTATATCTGTCCTTCTTCTGACTGATTTCACTAAGCAAGATAATCTCCATGTCTGTCCATTTGTAGGCAAATTCCATGACTTTGTTTTTCCTGGCAGTTGCTAGAATTTCACTGTGTAGATGTACCATAGTTTCTTTATTCAGTCTTCTGTTCTTGGGCACTGAGGTTGTTTCCAGATTCTGGCTATTGTGAAAAGCTGTGATGAATATAGAAGTGCAGATGGTGTTTCTGTTGTGTGTTTTGGGGTCTCCAGGGTATAGTCCCCAAGTGATATAACTGGCTCAAATGGGAGCTCAATATCTAGTTTTTGGAGAAATGTCCATATTGTTTTCCGGAAGAGCTGGACCAGTCGACATTCCCACCAACAATGGATGAAAATCCCTTTCGCCCCTCCTCTTTGCCAGTACTGGTTGTTCTTGCTCTTTTGCCCATCACTGTGGTGTAAGATGACACCTACTTGTTGTTTTGATTTGCATCTCCCTGATGATTAATGATGAAGAGCACTTTTCATATGTCTTTTGACCATTTTTTTTTTTTGGGTCACACCTGGCAATGCTCAGGGGTTACTCCTGGCTCTGCACTCAGGAATTACTCCTGGCGGTGCTCGGAGGACCATATGGGACGCCGGGGATCGAACCTGGGCCGGCATAGGCTGGCCGCATGCGAGGCAAATGCCCTACCCGCTGGGCTATCGCTCTGGCCCCGTCTTTTGACCATTTGAATTTCTTCTTTGAGGAAGTTTCTGTTCATTTTTCTCCACATTTCTTAACTGCGTTGGGTGTTTTTTCTTGTAAAGTTCTACCAGTGAGTCTTGTATATCTTTGATGTTAAGCCTTTATCAGATAGATATTGGGTAAATATTCTTTATGTTGTATTCTGTATGATCCTTAGCTTCATTGAAGTACCTAACTTAATTTACAATCGTGTTTCTGAAAATATAGATGTCTTGTATTGTCTCTTAAAAATTTACTGTCATTGAGTTAATTGACCTACCTAATTAACAGTGTTTCCTTTTTGAAAATGTACCTTTTTGAGAATAGTACCTATTTTACTAATTATTTTTTCTCAATTCCTCATTTGATTTAACCTTCCATGAGATGTAACTAACTTATGTTTTTGTGATATTATAGGATTGCTTCCATCAGATTTATTTCTCATATATCACTCTCCCTTTGTAATTGTAATCTTAAATATCCTATGCCCATATTAAATGTTTAGCTTACAATTAAACTATATAGCATTTGATATGACTGTCATATTTTCTAAGTTACTGGCATGTAGTACCACATTTAATATTTAGAATATCCTTAAGAAAAATGTTATTTTTCAGATGTCAAAAGTTAAAATAAGTTTCTGAAGATCAAGTTTATACATGATGGAGCAAGAATGCAACAGAATCCTAATAATAGGAATGTAATCCTTAAAATTCATTAAAATACTTGATAGGCAAACATTTTTTTCATTTAATTTTAGAGATGTTCTTGC
This sequence comes from Cryptotis parvus, assembly GCA_021461705.1. Classification (NCBI taxonomy): domain Eukaryota; kingdom Metazoa; phylum Chordata; class Mammalia; order Eulipotyphla; family Soricidae; genus Cryptotis; species Cryptotis parvus. The sequence goes on along the minus strand of JAJIBD010024255.1, from coordinate 165,662 downwards.
TATGTATATTTAGCAGCCTTTATGAAGGATATAGTTAGCAAATATATAGACACCAGGTACTATGCTATGAAGTCAATACATAATGATAAACGATTTTTTGAATCAGATGGTCATTCACCCAGTTATAACCCTATTAGTGATAGGTAACAGTTTGGATGAGTTAAAAGTCTTATTGGAATGTTAAAGAGTGAGATAAGCAATTACAAAAATTCTGAGAAACAGCATAATTTTTTTAGAATCATATCAGGTCAGAGAAGCTGCTAATACTTCCTCGAGAAAGTTGTGCTAAAACCAGAATGATAATATGAAAGGTAGAGGAATCAATGTGGAATAGGGTTTTAAAAAATAAAATTGAAGCAGAGAGGATAGCTGTGCAAAATAAATCACAGACTATAAAGACTATGAAATGCCTTGAAAATGGAATAAAATTGGACTGGCTGGGACACAGATAATTGATTAAATTGGTGACGGGGCTGGAGAAAAATAGATTTGAATGTAGAAGCAGTGAAGAATGAGATCATTTTTTAAGATACAATACTGAGATCTAAATCTATATTTCATAATATTTGTCTCTAAAAAGCAGTGTAGCATCATCTTTTAGGCTTTTGTATTAGTCACAGAGTATAGTGTAAATTGTGCATATTATAAATATATACTATGTAATTATATATGTGCATTGTTATAAGAACAATTTTATTGTACATAGGAAATATATTTTATATCCATTTAATACGTGGAGATACACATTTCTATTCTTAGAATCTCTTCAGATACACAGATTATAGATAATCTCAATGAAGTTCAGCCTCCCTATTTGCATATGGCTGCAGGTGTGTCTATTCCATCTCTCATATTGTCTCTCATTTTTCTCTCCTCTGGCCAAGGTTATTGACAAAGTGATAGGTTTATATAGAGTATCATGAATCATCACTCTCGTTAATCATTCTGGATTTTTAGAATGAAATTGGCAAAGATAATGGTGGATGATGAATGAGATAACAATCATAGAAATGTCTTATTAGTTTCACAAGGAACTTTTGAAAAAAATAGTTCTCTCTCTAAAAAATTTTCTTTTTCCAGAAAAAATATAGCAAAAATAAGCATAGCAATGCATAAACAAATTTAAATCCTCAAAGGCATCAAAATATCTTCACATAGGTAATATGAACTCTGGTTGGCAATCTAAGTTCTGATTCAGTAGCTAAGATTCCTTAGTTAACCGTTTTCCATTTCTGTTATTTGGGTGTTCACTGTGAAAGATTCTCAAGATTGATATTGAACTAAAGTTTGAGGGCTCGCTGTTGAAAGGCCAAAGCAAGAGATAAGAGGTGATATGAGAAAAAACCACCTGAGATGGTGGAATAATGTCCAAACAAACTCGGCCTGTCTGAATGGTTTTAGGGAGTAGTTTTCAATAGAAAGAGAATAAGGAAGTAATTTCTTTAGGAACGGTGGATTATAGATTGGCAGGTGCCAAGGTGATAAACCAGTTAACTCAGGGGCTAATTCTCAGAGGCACTTTGAACGTGGCTTCAAATATTTCTTATAGAATTTCATTCCTACCTATCCTTTATGATGTCCTTTAGATAAAAGGAACACTCATCTACCCTATGCCAGGCAAGATTTTGGTTTTGAATATTGATTTCAACTCTTAATTTCTTTTCTTTTTTTATGAGGGGGATATGTGGGAAGGGGGTTATGGTCATATTCAACAGTTCTCAGGACTTACTCCTGCCTCTGAGCTCAAAGGTCATTCATGTCAGGCTCCGGGGACCATATAGTGTCCTGGTGATCAAATATGGGTTGAACACATAAAAGACAAGAATCCTACCAGTTGTACTATGTTTCCAGCCTGAACTCTTAATATCTTTTTGGTAACTTCAGTATGGTAGTTAGCTTGATGCTAGTTCCAAATAAGATTTTTACTCTTAGTATGAAATAAAATATAAGCAAATTCTTGCATTCGTATATACACACCATGCAACAGTAGATAAGCATATTGACTGTCATATCTGTTCATAAATTTAGACCAAAAAACTTGAACTATATGGACCTAGTGCCATTGTACAGCTCGTAGGGCATTTTCTTTCCATGCAGTCAACTCTGGTTTGATCCCCAGTATCTCATATGGTTCCTCAAACACTGTATGAGCCGTTCCTAAGTACAGAGCCAGGAGTAACCCCTGAGAATCACTGGGTGTGACCGCCCAACCCAAAAAAAAAAAAAAAACAAAAGAAAGCAAAAATAAAGTACATATATTTTTCAAATATCCTGTTTGGTTTATTTTCTTCAAGTTTTCATCAACTAAAGCAGTTATATACTTTTGAAGATAATCTAAGCAAGTTTACATTGCATACCATGTTCATATGAGAGATTTCCTCATGCATGCAGTCTCAAGAACTCTGTTGACAGAAAGTAGACCTAAGGATATGAGAAGGGAGGTCTGATGAATACAGCCTGTTAAAAGATACACAGGGTTTTCTGGCAGACTGTATCCCAATAGAGTTAGTATGTAGAATTCCCTAGTGAGACTGTTTTCAAGTTGCAGATGCCCAGACATTGCTATCCTAGGCATTTCTCTGCACATTTCCTTTTTGGTTGTATCTAGCCCAAGATGGAGTCTAATAGACACTGCTTGAAGTTAGGCAGAAAAAAAAGGTTTTTCTTGTTTTTCTGTCTGACATGACCTTGCCATCTTGGGCTGTCCTGAAGGCTGAATTAACAACTGTAACACATTTTTTATTCATCTCAGCTCACCTAGATAGCACTCCTGTAGGTTTTTGGTTCCTGGTTGTCTCCTTCCTATTATTCTTAAATCCTATGCAAAGAATGTGAAATGTCTGTGTAATGTAAGCCAGGCAAATTTAACTCTAAGTTGTATTTCCCTTTGAGAGGATGGGATATAAGAGAGTTGGGGTCCTTGTGGAGGTGGTCAGTCAGCTGCCAAGATGAGAGCTTCTGCCTCTCCGGCTGGTGATTATTAAATATATTAATGGAAATACGTCTTGTTCCTGGAATCTCATCACTGCACCTCTGACCCTTCAGGACATTCCTGCTTCAAACTCCCTTATATTTTTACATGGAGCTTGGATGAAAAATTCTGCTGAAATTTCCAAGTTATCTCTTATACTTATTTGTCTCATGTTGCTACATTTCTGCATTCTTCCTATGTTTTTTCCACACAATGGCTACTTCAGAACTCTTATAGCTTTCTTTCTTGTAAGACTCCATGAATAACTTTGGGGATATGGGGAAATTAGTTGTGAATCTCATTATGGTAGCACTCTATAATTCGAAGTAAACTCATTTCCAATAATACATTTCAATTGTAAAACAAAACTAACAAAACACACTCATTGCAAACTTAAGAATTCTTACAATGTTTTACAATGTAAACATCTTACAATGTAAAACATTGTAAGATGTGTTATAGTTATACAAAAGATAAAAAAAAACACATTGCAAACTTAAGAATTCTTAGAATGTTTTGCAATGTTTGATTGTCACTTGTCTTCCCATTGTTCATCGACTTGCTTGAGCAGGCGCCAGTAACATCTCCTATTGTTGGGAATGAGGTCCATTATTGTTACTGTTTTTGGCATATAGAATATACTCCATGGGTAGCTTGCCAGGCTCTGCCATTCTCTGGGTTCATCCGGAGGCTCCAATCTTTTGATTAGCATATCATACCCAATAACCAATGGCATATTGATCAAGTATCCTACTACATATGCTTTCTTTTTCCTTCTAGAAAGCTTTACTGAAGTTTGCTTAATGGTGGTTGCTTTCCTGTAAGTTGTCTAAATGGCTCTGTCACTCCTTAGACACAGAATTTGAATATGGTCTTAGGTAATCAGTGACTCTTGTTATACATATCATAGCATAACTGCAACATCTCAAACTTATGAATTCCTCCTCATATATTGTTAAATTTCACTTCAATAGACAAATTAGCCAATCTAATCAATAAAAAACTGTCATATATGATGAAAAACTCTACGCATAAAGAAATGTGTATAAAAATGTGGCCTTACTGGGATAAAAATAAGTTAAGTTTGGAAGAATAAACACTAGCACAGTGTTCAGAATAAACTTCAAAGAGAGAGAGTCAGGGTTAGCTTTTATGTCCAGGAGGAGTAGGGTAATCTAACATTTTATTCTATTAGTTTTCCAGGAAATTGATGTACATTCATGAGGGATAGTGGTGAGAATGCCCAATAAAGAATATACAATGAAAATCCATTGTGATTCAGGTAAGGCAAAAGCAGCAGTGGCTTGTCTCTGTTCAATCACAATACCCATGTTCTTTATACTGTCAAGAATGAAAATATTGAATAATAAAGATGCTCAGACTCAGAATTAGAAAGTATAAAAGTTTATTGGAAGTTGAAGAGAAAGGCAAGGAACTCCCCTTGCTGGGAGAACTTAATATAGGACTAAGTTTAAGTAAGGGATTTTGTGTAGACTCTTTTAAAGGCCTACTGCATTGTTATCAACCAAGTATTACAGAGAATGCCAGAAATCTTCAGGGTGGTCTGGCTGGTTTGGGTCTTTCCAGCTATCTGTCTCAGGTATTGATTATTATCTTAGTCTCGTAACTCTTAGTTCCAGACAGAATTGTTTGGTCCTGGGAAACCAGGGATGTTAAAGATAGGGCCTTAGGATGAGATGGAGTGGGTCAATGGGGAGAAATGGAACTGCTGGCAAAGAGAAACTGTGGGTTTCTCTCTGGTTGGCAAGAGCAAACTGAGGCTTCCTCTTTAAATTGCACGCATAGAAAATAGCAGAGAAACGTTATCAGGGTATGTGTTTTAGCATGAAAATGTAGAGGAAGGTGAGTGGAGGTTGAGAAGAAATTTGCTGCACAGTGTCCTGCTGGAACTGTACAACCAGGAACCCGGGGTCTTTACCAGTGCAAATATTTCTCAAAGTTTTGTTTCAGTCCAGGAAGAGGCAAAGTGATAGAATAAGGTGGCTTCTCCCAAAGAAAAATTGTTTGCACTATAAATAATTGGCATAGGCCAGTCTCTTTTGACTTTTGCTATCCCCAGAGAGTTCTTCTAAGTTTTGCAAATAGAGAAGAGAAGGGGAAAAGTTGCAAGAAGCTTTAACAGAATTGAGATTTCTATGGTTGTCATAAGAAGTTGCACTGGTGAAAGATTGCAGATATAATTGAAAATAAGTAAATGTAAATATTTGGTACAGTATTTGCCTGCCATATTCTTTTTAAAAAAATGAATTTGTCCTTAAGTTTATGCCATGCTTAAATTGGGAATTTAGTCACATATGCTGAGTGAAGAACTGGGTTTACTTTATATGCATAAGAAAATTTAAATATTAATTTTGGTTATTAACAAAGCTAGTTAGCAGTAAAAAACATGGTTTGGGTTTTTTTTGTAGTCCAGGGGTTTCTTTATTTTTTAATATTTTATTATACCACCGGGAGATATGCAGTTACAAAGATGTTCATAAGATGTTCAAATTTGGGTTTCGGTCATACAGTGTTCAAGCACCCATCCCTCCACCAGTGCCCATTTCCCACCACCAATGTGCCTGATTCCCTCCCCCCTCCCATAGCCTGCCTCTATGGCAGGTTATTTATTTCTTTCTCTTTCTCTCTCTGGTTTCTTTATTTTAATCAAACGTCCATCATGCCATCAATGATAGGAAATGGCTCCAGCAGCTCCTTTCCACTAGTTCTTAAAAAGTGAGCTTTTTAAGATGGAGCAGGCTGGCACTTCAATAGCAAATAAGTCTCTTTCTCTTTGGCTTCCTTTTTTCTGATCATTTTCCTTTGCTTTACCATCTTTACCGCTGCCATGTGACCTGCACTCATCAAGGACTGACAGCAGGACATGCGGGCACAGGCCATGTGTCCTCCGGCTACATGGAGCGGCTGAAGGGTATGACCTGATTGTCAGGGCGGAGAGCGATATCACACTCAGCAATGCTCACAGGTTACTCCTGGCTCTGCACTCAGGAATTACTCCTGGCAGTGCTTAGCCCAGCAAGCTCTAAGAGTATACCACCTGCACAGCAGAGTCTGGCAAGCTGTTTAATGCGTATACATTATGCCAAAACCAGTAACAAAAAATGTTCATCTTCCTGACCCTAAAAGAGCCCTTAATATGGCAGCACTAAGAAGGATGAACAAGGAGGGCCTGATAAAATTTCAGGGCCATACTAAGCTGCGAAAAACGAAGGACTAAAATGACAGTCTGTATTTTCAATGCACGTACACTGTCAATGGAAGCGTATATTGAGGACCTGATGGTGAAAGCGCAAAAGATCAAGTATGACATCATTTGTCTGACTGAGATGAGGAGGCGTCAATCGCATCACACCATTTTGACCCTGGAGAAGAACTGTTCCTTGGAACATGCTATGAAAGAGGCGTTGGTGGTGTAGGTGTCCTTGTTAACACGAACATGACCACGAACATTGATTCATTTGAATGCCTAACAAACCGAATAGGACAATTACACTTGAAGAGATTTGGCCCACTGCCAGCAGTTTCTATCATCTTTGTCTACGTACCAACATCCACATACAAGGAAGAAGAAATTGATAATTTCTGCAAGGAACTGGAGTCGTTCTATAAAGAAGATCACACTTTCTACAAGATCATAGTTGGTGATTTTAATACCAAGTTAGGACCGAGAAGATGGGCCAAAGAACTCCACATTGGGACCCATGGCCTAGAATGGAATGAACAGGATGAGAGACTATCTGAGTTCATCATGTCCAACAAGACTGTTCATGGGAATTCACAATTCCTGAAGGGTGAATCAAACATTGGACATGGGAATCTCCTGGTGGACAGTTCCACAATGAAAATGACCACATCACCTTAATCAACAGTTTAGTCTGACCAATGTTACTGTCATCCCAAAATTCCAAACATGATCCGACCACCGTCTCCTTCGTGAATTCTACTTCACACAACGGGAGAAAAGGCTGAAAAGTTTAAGAAGAGAACTCCAAGAAGGATCACCAACTGGGAACACTTTGGCACCACTGCTACAACATGGCATCAATACCATCATTGATGACATCGATGAAGATTACAAGCGACTGGTTCAGCACCTTCATGATTGTGCAAAGAATGCCGAGAGAGAAAAAGCCACAAAAAGGAAGCCTGTCTTCAAAAAACACTCCACCTCATACGCCAATGTGGCAAGGCATGAGCCTCAGGTGACCAAATGCTAACATCCAAGCTTGCAAAGCAGTGCAGAGAAGCGATAAAGAAAGACCTCAAAGACAGAAGAGCAGAAAATACTGGAAGATGCAGAAGCCAGGGAAAAGCTTCGCAACACCCACATGTCCTTAGCCAACTATAAGACCAAGATGATGCTCTCCAATGTCCTGATGGACCTATCACATCTTCCAGAAAGGCGATGGAGAAGATTGTCCATGACTTCTACTCAGATCTCATTGATAGCCACGTCCACCTGCCCACATACCAAATTCAGCAGGATGGATATGTCGTTTCAAACGTTCTCTCTTCTGAAATCCAACATGCCATTTCATCAGCAAAGAAGGGAACAGCACCAGGCCCAGACAAAGTCAGACCTGAACACCTGAAGAATCTTCCTTCAGTTCTTATCAATACACTGGGTCAGCTCTTCACATGCTACTTGTCTGAATGCAAGGTGCCCTCCCATTGGAAAATCAACAGGACAGTTCTACTGTTCAAGAAGGGAGACATTCACGACATTGGCAACTATCTGCCCGTTGTCTGTCATCTACAAGCTGTTCACTCGAGTCATCCTGAACAGGATTGGCAGAACATTAGATGAAGGGCAACCATGTGAGCAAGCTAGCTTCCGAAAAGGATTCAGCCCAATTGACAATATCCATACAGTAACCAAGCTCATTGAAGTTTGTAGAGAGGTCAAGATGCCATTCTGACTCATGTTCGTTGATTTAAAGAAAGCCTTTGATTATGTGGAGACTGAAGCAGTCTTTGAAGCCCTAGCCAAACAGGGTGTTCAAACCCAATAAATCAAGATCCGTCGTGAGCTCTATTACAGATTCACCACCAGGATCTCACCATTCTACAAAGAAGTGATCATTGATGTCAAAAGAGGGGTTCGGCAGGGTGATACAATTTCACCAAAACTCTTCAGCGCCACTCTCAATAACATCATGTGACAATTAGAATGGGAAGGAATGGGAGTGAAGATAGATGGTCGACAACTACACCACCTCTGCTTCACTGGTGACATCGTTCTAATAACACCAAACATTAGCCAAACGGCACAAATGCTGGCTGACTTCAACCGAGAATGTGGAAAGATAGGTCTACAGCTGAATCTCATTAAAACTATGTTCATGAAAAATGAACTAGTTCCAGAGGCCCCATTCACTCTCAATGGAACAAACATCTATCAATGCAGCAGTTATGTGTACCTAGGTCGAGAAGTCAACATGATGAACGACCTAAAACCTGAGCTGCGCAGGAAGAGAGTGGCATGGAATTTCTTCAAAAGCATCGAAGAAATAGCTAAAAAGATAAAGAACCTCTAGCTTTGGGCACATCTCTTCAACTCCACCATTCTCCCTGCATTAATATACGCCTCAGAGACCTGGGCCGTACAAAAGCATGATGAGAATGCTATTCAGGTCTCCCAACGAGGAATCGAAAGAGCTATGCTTGGAATATCATGCCTCACTCAAGTGAAAGAAGGAATCCGGAGTTCTGATCTCCATCACTGTTCCAGAGTCAGGGACGCTGTCTCGTTTGCCAAGACAACGAAAATCAGATGGGCTGGACATGTAATATGATTTGGAGATTACTGCTGTACTAGAGGCATTACTGACTGTATCCCACGGGATGTCAAAAGGTCACGTGGCCACCCACGTACGAGATGTTCAGACTTCTTCATCAAGACCCTGAACAAATGGTTTGAGGCTCTTCAGTATTACTGAAGCAACCAGATGCCATTGGGCTACACTGGCACGTGATAGGGTCAAATGGAAATGTTACTTACACCCGCTCGAGCAAATCAATGAATAATTTAAGTGATCAAGTGATCATTTTCCTTCACCTGTTAAAGGGAATTGTCTCGACTCTTAGAGGGCTTAATATGCTCAAAACAAACATTAATTTATTTGGCAAGAATCTTCCCTTGACTTTTTCGTAACAACAAATATCAATAGCATGCTGGCTAACATTATAAACTCTGCCAGTTATGCCACGGTCACATTTATGGGGTATTCCTTTATGGGCAGTGCCCATTCTCTTTTGTCTACGGATGTCACCTTGAGAGTTAGCCTTCTTGTGTCCTTTTCTTCCTGAGTCCCTACTCCTGAACCCTTTTGAAAGAAATAGTATTAGTCATTGAAAATTACATATGTTTACAGTTAAAAAAGTTGATCTTGTACCAGGACGAGCTGTGAAAGCATTAAATACTTAAAAATAAAGCATGATTCATTCTTATGAATGAATCAATGGATCAATGTTTTATGCTTACAGAAGCTTTGTTTAAACTTTAAAATATTCTCTCAAACTAATGAGGAAATACCTTAAAATTATTTGTCTCAAATATTTATTTGGTTGATTGTTTATTTCGATCTGAAATATGTTTTGAATCTTTGTGCATACTTGGAATAAAAATATTTGAAAGTGTTTCATTAATATTTCAGGCTTTGTAATGAAATAATGAGTGAAGTTGATAATAGTTCATCAGGAAGCCTTCAATGAAAATTACTAATATGGACTTGAGAGTTTTAATGCTCTGCAATATGAACCTGCAATGTGAGACTTTTGTCCAATTTATGAGTTATTTGTTTACAGCCCTATGGAATCACAAAGGAATGGTAATATACAGCTTTAAAAATTGAAAATATTTGACTCAGAATATTCAAAATATTTGAATTGAAAATATTCAAATATTTGACTCAAAGTAGTATAGAAATCAATACTACCTAGTATGGAGAAATTTCATGCCACCATAAAAGTGACATATATATTCAAGAATACATAAGTTGTTCATAATTTCAATCCAGTTAGAATATTAGTAGCTTAATATATAACAAACCCAAATTCCTACAGAACCAAAGGATCAAATTTCGCTTATGTCTATATCACACTTTGAATATATATGGGTTAGATGCAGAGATATTAGCATTTTAGAAATGAATAATTGTATATCTCATATACAATTGTATGTATTAGCATTATAATAAATAAATAAAACTAAATAAAACTAAATAAAAATAAAATAAAAATAAAATAAAAATAAATAAAAATAAATAAAATATAAATATAAATAAATAAATAAATAAAATTAAATAAACAAATAAATAAAATTAAATAAACAAATAAATAAAATTAAATAAATAAATAAATAAAATTAGATAAATAAATGAATGAATGAATAGACAAATAAATACTGAATGAAAATGAATAAATAAATAAATAAAACAATTGTATATAAGCATTTTAGAAATGAAGCAGATTAATTTTGCTCTACATATTTTAATCAGTTATTTATTTACCAGAACAAAGTTAGGATCTAAGAATAGGTTTCTTTTGATGATGTACACATATGCATACAGAAGTAATTCCCCCCCTCTCCCTATATTATGAAACAATGATGTACATTTGTATGCCATAATAGGTTATTCTTGATCAGACAGTTTTACAGATGGATGTGAAGGATGTTATATGATAATGGTATATATATATATATACACACACACATATATAGGTGTGTATATGTATATATATATATGACTTAATGTATACAGTTTCTAATACTCTTCATTCCTTTGTTTAGAGCCATATTTCCTCCTTAGACCATAGGCCTACTTATTATACAAATAAATAACAATGATGACTATTATAATACATCCTATTAATATTTATAATAGTGTGGGTATGAACAAGATAGTTCTTGGCTTTGTATGTAAGTAAGAAACACTGTTCATTTCACCCTCTTTTTGCAAATTATTCTTATGATATGAAATTCTAAAAATAGTTTTTAAATTTTAATACTTAAAGATGATTCATATTTGCATTATTTTACATAAAATATATTATAATTCTTATTTGTCTTTTATCTATATACATTTCAGAATTACAGTTATTATTGACTACAAACAACTGATTATGTCTTATGTAGCTATACTGATTTGTACTGAGATTGTGTATGTTAAACTGAGTTTCAGTTTATTTGCTTAGTCAAAACTGGAAATTTTCCAATATCATTTGTTTGAGTATTTTTTCAGGCCCCTTCTCTCCTGTTGGAACTGCATTCATATAATATACAGTGTTATCCCTCTAACTTCTAGATGCTGTACTAATTTTAACGTTTTTTGGTCTTTTTTTAAATTTATTTTATTTTTTTATTTCTTAATTAAACATTTTATTATACCACTGTGAGCTATACAATTACAACGTTGTTCATATTTAGAGGTTTCGGTCACATAGTGTTTCAGCAACCCGCCCTCAACCAGTGCCCATTTTCCACCACCAATGTCCCCAATTCCCCCCCCCTCCCATAGCCTGCCTAAATGGCAGGTTCTTTATCTCTTTTCTCTCTCCCTCTCTCTCTTTTCCTTCTCTTACATATTGAGGGTTGCACTACATACACTTAGAGGCCATCATGTGCATTTTTTTGCCTGTATTTAATGCTCAGTTCTAGGTTGGTATTAACCCTTTCGACATTTATTCACACATGTTCCCTTCTCTGTCTTATCTAACCTCTGACTCCCACACGTTTGCGGTAATTTCCACTTTTGGTAAGACCTCCTGATCCACGTTTCACGTGACACTGGATTTTGGTGTCATAATATGTATATATATATATATATATATATATATATATGTCTATATATATGTCATGCAAAGAAATGTAGTCATTCTATATCTCTCTCTTTCCTTCTGACTAATTTCACTCAACATGATCCTTTCCATGTCCATCCATTTATAGGCAAATTTCATAACTTCATTTTTCTTAACAGCTGCATAGTATTTCATTTGTAGATGTACCAACATTTCTTTATCCATTCATCAGTTCTTGGACATACTGGTGGTTTCCAGGTTCTGGCTATTGTGAATAGTGCTGCTATGAAAATAAAAGTGCGAATTGTGTTTCCGCTGTGTGTTTTTGGCTTCCCAGGGTATATTCCCAGGAGTGGTATGGCTGGGTAAAAGGGAGCTCAATTTCTAATCTTTGGAGGAATGTCCATATTGTTTTCCAGAAAGGTTGTACAAGTAGACATTCCCACCAACAATTTCATCCTGGTTATTTTTTGTGGTACATCTCCCATTCTTTATTTCTTTCTCGATATATTTGTTTATATTGACCCCATAAGCATATTTTCTGAACAGCCATAGATATATAATTTGCACAACCAGAGTTTGAGTTGAAAATATCTGTCTCTAGAATGAGTTGTAAATATCTGTCTCTAGAATTTAGAACATATGGATTACTTTCATAACAGTGCTTATTGTGTACAAAAATTCTAACATCTGTGTTATTTTAGGTCAGCTTTAATTGACTTGTTTCCTTTTCATTATGAATTGTATTTTCCTACTTCTTTGCATATCTAGGCAGTTATATTCATGCTAGATATCATGAAACTTAACCTGTTGGGAATTGTATACATTTGGATTTTCACAAGTATTTTAGAGATTAAAAAGCACGTTTATAATCTAAAGTTAAATTATAGTAACTATTTGATACTTTGGGGTCTGCTTTTTAAATTTACTAGAGCCTTGTTTAACCTGAGGGTTAATTATTCCCCACAAAAGAGAATTGAAGCCTCTGAGTGGTTTACTCAATGTCCCATTCATCATGGGTTTTTGGGTCAGATTGATGGCCAGAGGCACTTATTCTGCAGCCCTGTTATTTGTCTTCTGAGTACATGGATCTTTGTACAGTGCACACATGATAGTTTAAAATGGTAAAATTTTAGAAAGTAAAAATACAGAGCGCTACTTAGAATCACTGTTGGAAAAATGCTCATACAATGTCGGGAAATTTATAGTAGTCTCCCAATCCTGCTAAGTAATAAAATCCAAGCCAGACTTCCAAATAGTCTTCCTCCTGCATGATGTCTCCTTGCTTGATGTGTGTTCAGAAGAGTAGAAATTTCTTGGTAGGAAGAATAAAGTAATAGTTTTGTTTTTGTTTTGGGGTCAAATCCAATGATTCGCAGGGCTTACTCCTGGCTGTGCTAAGGAATCATTCTGACCGTATTGGAGGACCCTGTAAGATACCGGGTATCAAATCTGTGTTAACCATGTGCAAGGCAAGTGGCTTACCCACAGCATTATCTCTCCAGCTCCAAGAAATAATTTTTTGTGAAGACAGTGGAGACACTAGTTTTCCAGTTCTGTTTTAAGTACTTCCTGTAAAATACACTTTCGAGAGATGTTTTATATTATTAAAAGGGAAATGTGCCTGACCAGGATTGCGGGAGCAACTCTAGGTGCAGCTTTGGAGGCCCTAGAGCCCCTGCAAAGTCCAGGCAACCACAAGCACTGCAGAGCCCAAGCGGCCTGAGCACTGGCTGAAGACAACCCCCCTAAAAATCCTCTACAATAGCTTTGCAATCACTGGGTTATTTATTGTTTTATTTGAAATGGTGTGCACACGCATGAGTACACGCATGTGTGTGTGTGTGTGTGTACAAAACAGATTTCAAGTGGCAGTTTCTCATTTGTCATACTTTTCAGTATAGTGATGTGCATTTGCTCCTTAGTAAGTGTCTATCTTATCTTTAAAAAATAAAATTACTACTTTTTCTCTGAACAGCACTTTGGAAATAATACTGGCTTTAGTTGCATGATAAAGCAACTCCATGTAAGTTATTGATAGTTTTTAGCTGTACTTTTTATTACTCTTTAATACTGAATTAAGAGAAACACCCAGGATTTCTTATATTATTGTACTAGTAGAATATTTATTATTATGCCTTAAGTGGTATAGGTGTTGTATTTGTTGCTAATATGTAAACAGTACTATTTTTTAAAAGCACAATTTTTTTAATTTCAAACTGTGCATGTTATTTAAAAACAAAAAATATTCCCTCTTGAAAGCTAAGAAAAAGTAAAAATTTGGTATTTTTACTTCGAATGAATGGTAGATTTAGGGAAATGCATTCTGTAAACTTTAAATTTTCATTCTTTGAGCTAACAGCATTATAACATCTTGATGCTTATGTTAGTGATAACCACATCTTACATAGTATTTTTGTTACTCAAGTCTAATTGATTATTTTTCCTGGTATGGATTTTAAAATAGTTAAATTATTCCATCAATTGAATTTAAGTAGGAATCCCTCTCTGTAGGGAAAAAGATCTATTTTTAATAAGTGTTTGATTTCAAAGAATACCAAATGCATATAGAACGTTTTTATGTGTAACATGTGTACAAAGCACATCCTTTTCTCCAGCAAGGAACACTCTACCCCATATTTAAATTTTATCTTCAGTGTGTAGGTTAAGAAAATTATATCTGGTCAGGTTAAGGAAATTATATCTGGTTAGTCTCTAAGTATCCTCAGGATATCCTTCAGTAGTCATTTTAAATGAAGGTAATCTAAAAAAAGCATGGAACATTTTCTGACATCTTGCTTTCCATATGGCAGAAATAATCCAGTTATCCACTGAACTATGTCTCTTTTCTTAAAGGAATTAGCCCTGCTGTCCTTTCTGGTAGGTATAAAAGTATGAATGAATGTAAGCTACTGAAATTTATGTGCGAGCATTATCATTGCCTATAAAAGTAAGTTTACGTTGCTGCTTCACCCTCAGTCTCTCTTATTTTCTAGTCAGAATGAATTTAATAAAAGTGCCTTTGTCCTTCTGGTTGATATTTATGTAAAGGACAATAATGAACTGTTGTAGTTCATGACGAAAGATAAGCATGTTTGTAATGGACATTTCAGAGGCTTTCCTTATTGCCCAGAAAATACAAATTTAAGGACTGTGACTTCTACCCTTTTTAAAAGTACTGTTCTGAACTGTTTCCTACAGAAGCCAGAGGAGGGCTTGAACCAAATCCCAATTTCTTTTCAGAACCTGGTTCCCAGCACCTGAATGAATACCTGAAGCCAAGAAAACAATTTCTTCCTTTACTGGCAGGGCCACTCCGGAGCTCACCTCATATAAATGGGAGTCTGAGAATTAACTTCAGTGTCACACACCCAGTGCCTTTCCGGACATCTGGCCCATGCATACAATCCTGCAGAATGACTTGGGAAAGGACAATTCATTTATGTGCCGACCTTCTGCCCATGACTTCCATCCTGCATAATGATGCTGTTGCATCTAAGGAAAGTCAATTCTTGACATAATGCACCTGTGGTTTCAGTCTTTATCTTTATGATGGCATTACCTTTAGAAATGAGAAAAAATAGTTTTTCTCCCATTCAGCAGAATGGTTTGGCGTACACCCTAATATATTCTTTATTCTAATGATATTTTAGTTATTTAGTTTTTAACTAAAATTTTAGGTATTTTATATCTTAAACCATATATGTCTTTGATATTTTATTATGATTTCAGAATAGAATTCTGGTTTTATTACATGGAATATAGCAAACCTTCCAAAAATAACGATGCAACATTGTCCAAATTGAATATGAAGCAAACACATGCAACAATTGTTGTTGCATAAATATTACTTGAATACATTTGTTTGCTCCAAAACACTAATGAACTATAGGGTAAATAATTGAGAAGAAAATAAGAAATAAGATGTATATAAAGCCAAAGTCATGTCAAAAAAGAATAGAAGTATATTAGGTAAATACAGTGGATAAAGTGATTTTGCAACACATTATCAATATACCCACAGAAATAAAAACAATTTTTCATTCTCTTAGTTCTTTTATATGTTGAGAGAATCAGACGCATTCTGCAGTTTACTTGCTTAGTAGGAATAAAATATTTTTTGGGATCCTGGGGCTAAAGCCAGTGGCTTACTTTATAGAGAGAAAAAACTAAATGTCTTCTAATTTTTCCAAATTAATTTCAACTGTTTTTTCAAAATGGAAATTCCGTTTATTATGAAAGCAATATAAATGTTTCAATAATTCCCCAAAGTCTGAGGTATGTTAAGTTCTACTCAAATTTCTCTGATTTTATGGCTGAGTATCACCTTTTTACTTTTATAAATGCAGAGGGCATTATTTCTTTTTTTTCCCTATCTCTGTCTCTGCATCTGTATGTATCTGCATGAGTTTCTCTTTCCTATATGAACAAAAGGGGGAGGCTGAATATTGAGCTTGAACAATTATAAATTATCTTCACTTCTTTTTGCTTGAGACCTCAGAGAAAAGAGTTGAGGTTAGTTTCGTAGTTTTTGTCCAGTTAAAACAAGATTCCAGGTTTCAATAATCCTGCAGGTTGTTTAGAATTATCCTAAAATATAATTATTTTTGAAAAACCAACCTTATTTCTCTTTTCTCTAATTTTCTCTAATTCTAACAACTTTAAAATGGATTTTTTTCCCTCTTAAGGACAAATAAAATGTTCAGTAAGCTAGAAAATAAGACATATATTTACAGATTTCTTACAGTATTTAAGAGTGATATTAAAAATGTTTAGCTCAAATAATTTGTTTAGCAAAGGCCACCTCAATTTTTTTGTCCCTTGTCTTTAATCTCTTATACTACTTCAAAATGAATGACAAAACAAACAATTTTGAAGCATATTCATCATGATAAAAGATTCTTCCGCTCTTCTGTAGTATAATCCATTTTAAAATAAATTGATGTTTCCAGACTGGCCATTTTTTTTTAAATTGCAGGAAAAAAACTGCACAGGGAGATTTTAGCAGGAAATGAATATATAACTATTCATCACACTGAAAATTTTAAGCACAAATTATAGTTTTAGCATTTCTGCTTCTCCAAATCAAATCCTTAAAGCAAAGCTTAAGTTACTTTTTGATATTATAAAGGATAAAAAATCATTGTCGCCACAAAATTTATTTTCAACAAATAGTTGTCCCTATTTGGTTGTGGAATTACATTAGCATATGAATGATAAACCTTTAAGGACAAAATTTTCATTTGTTTTCTGTTGTTGCTGTAATAAATGACTCCACAGTTCCAGCCACACAGTGTATTGCCTAAGAATTCTGTGGGTGAGAATTTGGGCCAGACAGGTTGGGCCTCCTGGCTGTGTATTACAAGGTCATTAACATGGTTCCTTGCTCTAGATTCTTCTCTAAGAGGCTCAGTGGCCAATTAGCTTCTAGACTACTTCAGGTTGTAAGGTACCTTTAGTTCTTTGTGGCTGTAGAGCTGTAGTGCTGTCCCCCCATTTTCTCACTTCCTAGCACTGAGGTGCTATGGGCCTTGCTCAGCTATTTTTTGGCCACTTATTTCCTGTCTGATTGTCCCTCAGCTTCAGAGCATCGACAGTGTGAAACATCTTATGTTCTGGTATCTGACTTTCCTTGCCAGAGCAGACTCTGTTTCAATCCCTGGTATCACATATGGTCTCCAGGCCACATCGAGTGAACACTTGGCACAGAGCATTGAGTAGGTGCTGGCCAAAGAAGGATATGCACCCTCCAAATTAAATATCATCATTTTTGTTGTTTTATTTGGGGTTATGCCCTGAGGTGTGCAGAGAGCCATGGGATTCTGGGGATCTCACCAGAATCCCGTGCTCCTGGTACTAAGTATCCATGACAATTTTGGGGCTATCATACTCAGCCTTCTAAATAATAATTTTTAAATTTTGTACCCATGTTCCACATTTATAAATACTCCTTTCATCATAACTGATCTAACCAAACACAAGATCTTTCACAAGTGCCCTTTTGTTATAACTGAGATAAGAGTATAAAAATAAAAAAATGCTTTTTCTTATTTTTAACATGTAACATCCATTCATGTTTTCTATTCTTCATATTTCTATTCAATGTATTGTTCTCTTTTACTTAATAACAATTTCTCATTGGAACAGACTAAACTACTTTCAACCACCTACTAGTAAACAGTATGTGAATACCTAGAGTTCTCCAAAACATCTTAAGAGACTGCAAGTTCAGATATGCCTTTACTGCTCTCTATTAAGGGGAGGATTTATTTCTTGGCAGTTCTCATAGGCTTAGAAAATAGAAACTGCAAGATCAGTGACCTTACTCACTTCAGTTCCTTGGAGTAAATCTTGCAATTCTGAGGAGCTCACATTTAAATGTCTCCCTTCACTCCTACAGGTGATCTATACGTATTATTTTTCTAGACCCAAAACCCTTAAATGTCTTCTATTATATGGCCATGCCATAACCAGCATGCTGATCATTCCCATTTTTTCTTCATCTTCCATCACTTTTAATAAAGGAAAGTGTGTGTTTGTCCTCCTGGCTGGAATTCCCTGCCAGCTGGTTTCCAGATAAAGAGAGACAGAGAGAAACTCTCCCACATCAGCTTTGGAAGGCAGAAGGGAAAATCCATGTTTTCTTCTGTCTGTAGAAGGGAGATATGCCAGCCAGTTACTGTCACCCTGACTTCAAGGATTTGCTGAGGAATACTAGCCATGGGAAGCCCAGATCATTAGCAATATTTTTCTGTGATTGATGCATGTAAGCAATTGAACATCATTAACAATGTCATCCTCAAATATGATCAATAAATATGAAAAATAAAGCAGTTAAACATCCATTCTTCAACTTGACAGTAGACCAGCTAGTTTTCTTCTCCCTGCAGGTTCAACAGAGTTTACTTAGATTTTGACACATTATTAAACGAGCTCTTTTGACTTTGCCAATATAGAATCTTTATCAAAAACATTAGACATTACTTCCCTTGCAGAATGCAAGATAAATGATTTTTTTTCAAGGAATTCCTGCAAGTTCAGTACATTGTTTCTTGAAAGTTAAAACATTTCACTTTGGCCATTTTTATATGAGTAAAATACAGAATGTTGTTTTTCTGAGTGTTACTTGAAATTCAAATAACATTACTATGAAATAAGATCACCTGCATTTTATAATCCACAGAGAATAATAATCTCTTCAAAACTGTTGTTTTGAGAATGTATTGTTCTTATATTTAAGTAAAAATTTATGATTCTGTTATTAAATGCTGCTAAGATGCTCACTTTTGTAATTTACTTTAGAGCATGACTATTCAGTTAAAATTTAAAGAGGCAAACACTATTAGAAAAAAATTGGTTTCATTTGGATAAGACAGTCTTGAAAATAATTATCCTGATAAACAGGTAGTTGACCACCTTCCTGTGCTTGCAAGACAAGAGTTAAGGTAATATCTTTGGCAGGAACAACTTAGGTTCTTCTACTTCTGTTTTGTTCTCTGCCTGCTTCTCCCCTTCCTCAATTGCGGCACTGTTTTGTTAATTTATTTTTGTTACATGTTTATAGCCTTAAAACTATGCTTTTATAGCATACACATTGAAATATTTGTTTAAAAATGGTCCAATCATCATGTTTCTGTTTGTGATTAGCATCTCCAAGACATTGTGGGATCTGACATTGTGTCTTAGTTGTGTGAGTTAAAATTCTCTCAATGAGAGCTTATTGGGGCATGTCTGATGGATTTCTTATAGATTTTCAAGCTGAGAGGACTTGATTTTCATTCTCCACATTAATTCCCTAGATTTCTGCTAGAAAATGTAGGAGTCACAGGAAGTGTGCAATATTGAAATTATGTAAATGCATTAAATTGAGATAGAGATCTTTAGTCACTCAGGCTTGATTTCAGATACTTGGGATAACACAGATAATAACATTACCATTGTTGCAAAAGTTCTGACAGAAAGATCTACACTAGAGTGTCATGGACAAAATATGCATATGTTTCAGCTACAATTATCATGCAGCATTTTCAGGAATACCCTTTTTAACTCTTCATAAAATAGGACTTTTTAGTTTCTGGACTACACCCAGCAGTACTCAGGCTACCTTATGTAGTGCATGTATGTAGTGCCTGTACATAAGCCTGGGCCAGCAAGACAAGCACCTTGACTGCTGTACTGTATCTCTAGTCCCATATGTGATTAATGAGTTGTCTCTTGTACCAAGCTTTATAGAATTATTTACTGGGTTATTTTTCTTGCTAGAAGTGAATTCACTAATTTATTGCAACCTCCCAAGAGAACTCCTTATCAAGAGTTGTCTGACAGCAACATAACTTCAGATAAGAGAAAAATCCTCTTTAGAATTTGACAATTATTTAAGCTGTGAGTTAGTTTGTGTCTAATTTGGAAGTGATATGATGGACCTATATGAAGAGTTGTTCATCGATTTGCTTGAGTGGTACCAATAACATCTCCATACATCCTGTCACAAACAAGTATAGCCCAAGGGCATCTGCTTGCTCCAGGGACAGGAAGAGCCTCAAACCATTCTTCAGGTCAAGGAATTGAGGTCCATAATTGTTACTAGTTTTTGGCATAACAAATAAAACACAGATAGCTTGCCAGACTCTGCCATGTAGGTGGTATACTATCAGTAGAAGGCTCACACCTTGAGCATTTACTGATGAAACTTATATCTCACGATGGTATAATAAAATATTTTTTAAAAAATAAAAAGGGGCTGGAGCGATAGCCCAGTGAGTAGGGCGTTTGCCTTGCATGAGGCCAGCCTGTGCCGCCCGGATTCGATCCCTGGCATCCCATATGGTCCCCTGAGTACCGCCAGGAATAATTCCTGAGTGCAGAGCCAGGAGTAAACCCTGAACATCGCCGGGTGTGACCCAAAAAGCAAAAAAAAAAAAAAAAAAAAAAGAAAGAAAGAAAGAAAAGAAAAGAAAAAGAAAAAGAAAAAAAGAAATTCTTAGAACGTGAATAGCTGCAAATAATTTTTTAAACAAGATGCTAATAAGTAAATCTTGGTAGGGATTGTAGGAATTGTCTCTAGACAGGAACATGAGTTCATGAAATTTTCTGCTTGGAAACTAAGGAAATTCTTGAATTTGATAGCACAAAACCATGTTGTATTGTGGAAGCTGACTGGTAGGAGAGGACTTTGAAAAGATTGGTGCTTCAGACAAAGAATTCTAAAACTGTATCTAGGAAGGTTTTGGGAAAGTGAACAGGCCCAGAACCACCTGGGACTTTATGCCTGTCTGGGGTCTTCAGATGCACTTTTTATATTAAAGCTGTAGTAGAGATGTTGGGCAAAGGGATCGACATAGTGGTTTTATTGCAATTGTGGGAAATGGTTTATAGTTTATGGAATTGAACAGGAATGTCAGTGTGAGGACAGTTCAGTGTGTCTTGAGGAAAATCAGTGTGTTGATGAGGAAAATTAGCAGATTTTTGTGTTCCCAGGGAAAAAAGTTGGATCAATGATGGGCTTAATAAAGTCCTCAAGTGCTCAATTTCTTTCCATTTTGATTTTTCCATCATCCTTGGTTCCTTGGTTGTGAGTCTTACCCCCAGGCTATTTTCCTGGTTCCAAATCTTCTTTTTATATTTTTCCTCCTACAGTACCAGGGACTGAATTTAGGATGTCATACACGCAGGGCCAGTGCTGTACAGCTGAGCCCTAACCTCACCTCGGTATTATATTTTGACACCATAAAGAAAAAGGATAATAATTTGTCATTTCTCCTTCAAAGGAAACCTTGTGCATTGACTTGATAACAGATTTATCCTTATATTGACTAAGGATGTTTGGGTCCAGTATCCAAAAGACCACACAAAGCAATGAGCTCTGCAGAAAAAAAAATGTCTTACTTAGCACAAGTCAAGCAAGCATTGAGTCCTGAAACTCACCAGTAAGGGCCATCTGCTCTAGAAGGTGAGTGACCCCACTCTCTGGTGCAGAGTCCCTTTTACCCCGAGGAACATAGGGTGGAATTCCTCTGAAACCAAGTGGTGGTTTCAGAGGTGACCTTTCTGGTGACCTTTACCCCCTTCGGATCTGATTACAATTCTACATTGTGACTTATCCATCAATGGCTGAGAATGCAAGGAGGGTGCCTTTGGGTTTCTGAGAATTGGCATGGGCAAGAGGCCCTCTTATCTTGGATTGAGTCATACTCAAGTGGACCACATAGGGGTGATTCTGCTTTTTGAGCTAGGTCCAATGGATGGGTCTAGATTCAACTGTTTGTCATTAGCAAAAACTGCTTATTTTAAACAATCTAAAATGGCTACAACTGCCCCAAATGGTAGTGCTGATGCTAAGCAAGGCTAAGAAGCCCAGGGAAAGTATATCATCACAAGGGGAGCTGCTCGATTTGCCCTGAGAAGCAATGAAATTACTTTGATCCAGGAGATGAATTAGAATCTGTCCCTTCATGGGATAATATTCTTTGTCATTTATACATGCAGTGCCTAGGAAAAGCATGTCACAGATCAGTGGTGACCTTTTTAAAACTTACTTTCTTTATGAGTTTCATTTTGGATATGTCTTATCACTAGGTCTTCAAGTTCATTATTTTTTACTCCTGCAATGTGAAATTTCCATCAGATAACTTACCCAATGGAAATCTTGCCCAGTGAGATGTTCTGCAGATACTTTGAGTTGTCATATCTGAAGCTTTAAATTGAATATTTTATGTTGTTTTTTATTGATTTCATTCTGATTTACACTATTGCCCATATTTTAGGTTTGTAGTTTCACGACTCTTCAAAATATATATACCACAAGTCAACCACTGCCCAAATCCTGATATTTCTCCCCCATAGTCCAAGTGCCTCTCTTCCTGCTTGGTACCCCTTCCTCTTCTATGTCTTTTTTCCAACATTAAAATATGCCAATCTTAAATTAAATTTGGTATTAAAAGTGTCAATTAACTGGCAAATTTTTTACTACTAAGTGGCATTTGGTGTAAATCAAAATTGTAAAAAAAAGAAGTATAGTAATTATTTGGATCTAAAATGTTCTATATTTTGTACACCTCGACAAAGTTTTAATGTTGCTCTTTCATTTGTATTTTGACCTTTAAGTTAAAATGATTATTTTCTATCTTGAAATATTCCACCCATGGTTAAAATTTGCTATAAAAACCTTACCATTTACAGGCATTTGTTACTTAACATGGATTATTAATACAACCTTTTCATTTTAACACACATGAAAAAAAATGTCCAAGAACAAAGTTGTCAGTGGCATCTACCAGTTCCTCAGATATGAGGTGATTTTGTTGCTCCTGTTTTACATGACTTATAAATAACTTTCATCTCGCTGTCTCAGAACTGCATATATTATAGCTGGCATATAATTGACAGGAGTAATTCTCCTCTCTTTAAAACACTAATTGCAACAAGCATCTTCCCATAATTTCATGAATACAAAATGCCTCTGGTCAGGTGATGACATTGCTCAATGTATATTTTAAAGTCTGACCAGCACCATTTGATGAAGTGACTATCTAAAGGCCAACTTCATAGAAAAGAGTAAAAATGTCAGATCATCTGAATTACACTACAATAATTTAGAACCATCTTATAACGTTTCAATTTTGCACTATATTATTTTCTTTTTTTGTTTTATCAATTTCTAAGATTAGACAATATACAGTACTTCATGAATCTAACTTATTTTACTGTCAGATTCCTATAATCTAAATTTTTATAACTTATACATATTTAATAATATATTATGTGGGGTGGTTTGATCTAAACCCTGTGGTTCTCAGAGATATTCCTGGTTTTGTGTTCATGGGTCACTTCTGGTGTTGGGTCAGAGGACTATACCTGATTCTTTGGATGAACCTGGAGTCATCTGTATTCAGAGCAATCACCTAACTCTTGATAGTCTTAAGTTTCTCCTGCTCTAAGGTTCAGTACTTTCCCCTTATCACTCTATTTTATATGTTGCTTCCATCAGATTGATAGATCTACTACTGCTGACCATACAGTTAAAGCTCAGCACCATAGGACTCAAACCTAGAAATTCAGTCCATAAATTTCATTAAGTCCATTAATTTCATTAAGTCCATTAATTAGTAATATTAGTAGAAAACTGGAATACTGATCTCACATAGAGTTTTGTGATTTGTATCACAATACGTGCCTATTCTGAATAGCTTCCACTCAATATGTGTGTGATATGTATCTGGAGTCATCTACAATGGAAATTTGGATATAAAGACACAGACACACAGGGTAAGAACCATGTAGCAGTGGGAGATGATGAAAATAAAAACTCCCATTTAGTTGTTGGGGGTTACAAAGGGGTAAAGATCACCTGTATCACACTTGTCTTCCCGTTGTTCATCGATTTGCTTGAGCAGGTACCGGTAACATCTCCTGTGACATGCTAGTGTAGCTTAAGGGCATCTGCTCGCTCCAGGAACATAAAGAGCCTCAAACTATTTCATCAGGTCATGGGAATGAGGTCTATAATTGTTACCTGGTATTTGGTATATCAAATATGACATGGGTAGCTTGCCAGACTCTGCCATGGGGATACTCTTGTAGTTGCCTCTCATCTCGTTCATTTATTGATGAATGAATGCTCTTCTGCTGGGTGGAGCTCTGACGAGTTGTGGAGTTCAGATGTGGAAAATAGCGGCCCTCATAGTGTGGGGGGTTCCTCTGATTTCTTGCGAGGCTCTGCTGGGGTGGGGAGCCAGGGCTAAAACCCGTCATCCCTCCTGGGCACTTGGTGATTAGTTGGGCACAGGGAGAGCCAGTAGCAGCTCTGCCCCGTGTATGGGGAGTCTCTGGATCAGGCATACCTGGGCTGGGCTTGAAAAAAGACTGCTGTAGGAGTAAAGATAATGGGAAATAAATTACAAATTTTAAAGATAAGATTTTATAAAACCAGTTTTGGAGAAAACTTCTCCATATTTAAATATTTTGTTACTCTTCAAGTAGTACTCTTTAGAGTACAGCAGTGAGCTTGCCCTTCACAGCTCTCTCCTCCATCTGTTCTCCATCTCCATCTCTGTCCGGTAACCTACAGTCATAACAAAGGTGCTACCAAAACACATCCAATGTACCCAAACATGTCATGAATCTTTCCATGG
The DNA here is from genome assembly GCA_021461705.1 of Cryptotis parvus. Taxonomy (NCBI): domain Eukaryota; kingdom Metazoa; phylum Chordata; class Mammalia; order Eulipotyphla; family Soricidae; genus Cryptotis; species Cryptotis parvus. The sequence goes on along the minus strand of JAJIBD010024255.1, from coordinate 140,741 downwards.
TTAATACCATCATAAATTATAATTATAAAATATTAGTCTAAAAATTAAATTCCCCTGTGTTAGAAAATATAGAATAACTGTTCCTCATAGGCCCTATCCTGTAAGAAGTGTTGGCCCAGCTTCTATATTCACTGTGTTGGAGCCAGAGCACTGAGGCCAAATGGTCAAAAAGTAAGTGATTGTTGACAGAAACAACAAATTGATTAGCAGATAATCAGTAGAATTTAGGATCTAGATCATTTAATTTGATAGAGTAGGAGAAAGAAAAGATAACTATTGAATTCTGGAGTATGTATTTTCTATTTCTTATAAACCTTTCTTAATGGTCCCCATTCATATATTTCAACATATGATCACCTTTACTTCAAATAACTTTACTTTGACTCAATTGGTTATGTTTCATTTTTCTTCAAGAAATGACTCCTAATATAAAAATGAAACAGTAAGTGCCTCATCCTCTATCTGGTGAAACAAGACCTTATCGCTTTTATTCTTCTGTTATGTAAGCTTGAGCAATGTGGGCCTGCTTGCCTCCTGTAGTGTTAATGGAGAAATTCCCTGGCTTAGTCTTGATAATGATGTTAAAAAGTGGTCTGAAGGAGAATCTTTATTTCCTCCTCTTACTGCTGCAGAAGTAAAAGCACAATTCAAGTTTTTAGAGTTAAAGCTAAAAACATGTTAAATTGAGAGCATTCCCCAAACACCATTTTTATGTCTTGTCAAATTTGAAGACTTGTTTGAAAAATATACAATCCTGTTCCATTTTCAGTTATGGTATAGTTCGCCTCAGAAGTATTATCTGCAATAACAAAAATTTTAAGATGCCTAGATTTCAGACATTGCAATATTCTCTGTTGTAAGAGTTTATAAGTTTTAATTATTTACATGGTTTACTTGTGGTCATTACTTGATGTAATAATACTGTATAATGACAACCTTTTAATGTATGTTCTGTAATCCATAGTCTGGAAGGGAAGGAAAAGAGAAAGAGAGAGAAAGGGAAAGAAGTAAAGAACCTGCCATGGAGGTGGGCTGGGGAAGGGGGGGGGGTGGGAACCGGGGATGTTGGTGGTGGGAGATGGGCACTGGTGGAGGGACGGGTGCTGGAACACTGTATGACCAAAACCCAAACATGAACTTTTTAATTGTATATCTTTTTATTTGTATGCCTCACGGTGGTATAATAAAATACTTAAAAAAAGGAAAAAAATAAAAAAATAATACTGTATAGATTACTGAGTATTTATATGACTTTTAAAAATTGTAGAACTTCTTTGTCAAACAAGAAAAGATGTGGCAATTCTTTTCTTTCCTTTGTGTAAAATGACAAATCATGAATTTGCTTGATTTTTTTGAATAAAAAGAATAAAAGGCTTTGTATCATCTAAATTCATTTTAATAAAGACTCATATATGATAATATAATAATAAAGATAATTATTTTAGCAGTATGTAAAGATTACATCTCTGTATACCTTAAATAAACCTGGTGTGTTGAAAAATTGTCAACTTTGGGTTGAGACACTACAACAGGTAGAGTGATTGCCTTGCTTGTGGCTGAGCTGGTTTGGTCTCCAGCCTGACATATGTTCACCTGAGCCCTACCAGGAGTGACCCCTGAGTCAGTAGTAAGCCCTGAGTACTTCCAGATGTTACTCCCAAGCAAAAAAAAATCATGAAATGTAATACAATTATTTGAATTACTATAAATTCTATTGTGCAGTATTCATATATATATATATATATATATATATATATATATATATTCATATCTACAACACACATGGCAGAGCCTGGCAAGCTACCGTGGTGTATTCAATATGCCAAAAACGGTAACAATAATGGACCTCATTCCCAATGAACGTTTCTGGTGCCCACTCAAGCAAATCGATGAACAACTGGAAGACAAGTGACAACACAAAATAACTAATACATTACTCCTGGAAAAACACCTGTCCTTTGATATAAACAAAAACTTAGAGTGTTCTTTTTCATCTATCTGTGTGTCCAGTCTCATTGTATATAAACTTCAATTAAATCTGTTTGATACCTAGAGTGCTTTAAAAGAAAATCTTGAAATACATTTTTTGAGGCACCACACAAACAAAGTCTGGGAGCACCACTGGTGATTCTTGGCCAACTGGGTCAGTAGTTCAATGTAAGAACCCCAGGATGCAGTGCTACTCTTGGTCTGAAGTGTTGGGGTCCCCCAGACTTTCAGTGTTGTTCTTGGGGAACTCTGTGGTGGTGCCTTTTATTGATCCTAGTTTGGGTGCATGTCCTGTATATTCCCTAACCACTATACTATCTGCTGTCCTTCCTAAAATAGTTATTTTTTTTCTTCTTGGTTTTTGGGTCACCACTGACTGTGCTCAGGGCTTACCCCTGGCTCAGCACTAAATTATCATTCCTGACAGAGCATGGGGGCCGCTTCATGGTGGTGGTGATATAATTCAGTTCAGTGGCTTGCAAGGAAAGCCCTACTTCTTGTGCTATGACTTCTGTCCCCAAGATTGAATTTTGAAGAAAGATCAGTCTATGCAAGGCAATGACTAGTGCTTCATAGGTGTAATTAAATTCTATCTCTTAAAATAACTTTGAAGAAACAAACTGAAACTTTTCAAGTAAGAAATTCAAATAGCCAAACACATATGAAAAAAATACTCATCATCATTAATCATCAGAAAGAACAAAATTAGATATCATCTCACATCACAGAGACTGGCCCATATCCAAAAGATCAAGAACAAGTGCTGGCATGGATGTGGGGATAAGGGGACTCTCATCCATTGTTGGTGGGAATGTCAACTGGTACAGCCCTTTTTGGAAAACAATATAGACATTCCTCTAAAGACTAGAAATTGAGCTCCCATTTGACCCAGTCATACCACTCCTGTTATGAGAAACACAAATACACGGTGCAGAGCTGCTACCGGCTCTCCCTATGCCCAGCTGATCACGAGGTGCCCAGAAGGGAAGGCGGTTCTAGCCCTGGTCCGCCACCCCAGCATAGCCTCACAAGAAGCCAGAGGCCCCCCCACACCATGAGGGCCGCCATTTTCCACATCTGGACTCCCCTCTCGTCAGAGCTCCACCCAGCAGAAGAGCTGATCACAGCCTGGCTCATCACAGACCCACCCTGCAGCAGTCTTTTTCAAGCCCAGCCCAGGTATGCTGATCCAGAGACTCACATACATGGGGCAGAGCTGCTACCGGTTCTCCCTGTGCCCAACTGATCACAAGGTGCCTGGGAGAGAAGGCGGGTTCGAGCCCTGGCCCACCACCTCAGCAGAGCCGTACAAGTAGCCAGAGGACTCCCCCCCACACCATTAGGGCTACCATTTTCCACATCCAGACTCCCCTTCTCTCAGAGCTCCACCCAGATCACAACCTGGCTCTCGCGTCTGCTTTGTGGCCTCGTGGTTCATCAATAAATGCTCGAGATTAGAGGTGACTACAAGAGTATCCCACCTGCATGGCAGAGCCTGGCAAGCTACCTATGTCATATTTGATATGCCAAATACCAGTAATAATTATAGACCTCATTCCTATGACCTGATGGAATGGTTTGAGGCTCTTTATATTCCTGGAGCTAGCAGATGCCCTTAGGCTGCACTAGCATGTGACAGGACATATGGAGATATTACTAGTGCTCACTCAAGCAAATCAGGAAGACAAGTAATACAAGTGATACCACTCCTGGGGATATACCCTGGGAGCCAAAAACACACAGCAGAAACACCATCTGCATTTTTATTTTCATAGCAGCACTATTCACAATAGCCAGAATCAGAAACAACCAGAGTGCCTGACACATGATGACTGGATACATCTACACAATGAAATACTATGCAGTAATTAGGAAAAATGAAGTTATGACACTTTCCTTAAATGGATGGACATGGAGAGGATCATGCTGAGTGAAATTAGCCAGAGGGAAAAGGACAGATATAAAATGACTTCATTTATTTGTGGGATATAAAAAAATAGCACGACACCAATAACCAAGGTCAGACAAAACATGGATCAGGAGGTCTTGTCAGTGGGTAGAACCTACAGCAAATGTGTGGGAGTCAGAGGTTAGACAATACTGAGAAAGGAACAGTGTACCAATAATTATTGTAAATGATAATACCATCTTAGAACTTAGTATTGAAAGTAAGCTAAAAGATATACATGATAACCTCGAACTGTATGTATTGCAAGCCACAGTGTAAAAGAAGGGGGAGAGAGAGAGAAAGAGAGAGTGAAAGAGAGAGTGAAGCCATGCCGGCCTGGGTTCGATCCCGGCATCCCATATGGTCTCCCGAGCACCGCCAAGAGTAATTCCTGTGTAGAGCCAGGAGAAACCCCTGAGCAATGCCGGTGTGACCCAAAAAAGCAAAAAAAAAAAAAAAATGAAATTAAGAAATTAAGAAAAAAAATGTGTATATATACATATATATTAAATACATCTTAAAAATGGCAAACAAAGCCTAGAGAGAGGACTCAAGGGGCTTTGGAATATGCTTTGCATACGAGAGTCCCAGTTTTGTTTTCTAGCATCACGCGTTCCCTGGTTCACCTCTGGGAGTGACATCCCAAACACAGAGCAGATGTGGCTCTTGAATACTGTCAGGGGGTGGGCCCAAGCACGCACCCACACACACTCATACCGAAAGCAAATGACTATGACTGACTGAAGCTTTATGCTGAGTAAATTTATAAATTTTATATTATTTATTTCTATATAAATCACTTTATGATGAATGCATTTTTAGTTATATTTACAGGTAAGACTCAAAAGAGATTTAACTAAATGACTTGGGAATCACACAGGTATAAGTGGGCTTTGATTGGAGTCAATCTCAGTCTCATACAAAACCCTCTGCCATTTCAGGAGATTTTTCCAAATGTCAGAGTGAATCAGCTCTCAGAGGATCCTTAAGAGTCTAAAAAAAAACCCCACAGTCTCTCTGGAGCTGGAGACTAAGAGAATTTTCGAGGATTGAAAATCAGCTTCACAAGTACTAATAAAAGCTGATTAGTACAGCACTCTGGAGAAAAAGTAATAATACATGGGGGAAAATGACAAGAAACCACAGAACAGATTTGACTGGAACTACAGAGGAAGTGAACATGGGCATGCCAGCCAACACAGGAAGTGGGAAATAGAAAAGGAACAAAAGGTGGGGTTGACCTCCACGTCAATGACCTTTTGAGCTTTAAATGTATCTTATCCAAAGTAACTTAGTCACTGATAAGTTTGGTGGCATGCGAAGGCATTGATTGACAGGATATAAAGTTTTCCCAGAAAGATAACGTCAAGAGGCTACTGCCTGGTGGCTTCTTATTTCCGCTAAGGATGACACAGAATTGTTAAGTTCAAATTATCGACTGTGGTGTAGGGTCCAGAATAAACAGTCTTGGGAGAATGTAATAGTATGGCGAAAAATTTAATTAAGAAGAATGAGATGTGACTATAGGAGAAAGAGTGAATTTTTACTCGGAATTCAACTGGTGGTATTTTTAAGTCAGTGGGAACAAGTAGTCTAATGTGTGTACTTTCAAACCGCTTCTCTATACAGTGATTAAAAATTGCAAAGGTATTTTATTCAATTTTTATTAATTACTTTTTAATTTAAAAAATTATTATACCACCATGAGATATACAGTCACAAAAGTGTTGATATTTGGGTTTCAGTCATACAGTGATTCAGCACCCATCCCTCCACCAGTGTCATTTTCCCTCCACCAATCCAACGTCGCATGCTCCCCCCAGCCTGCATCTATGGCAGGATGCAGAGGACACCCCTTACTCCATGGGGCCCGCCATTTTCCACATCCGGACTTCTCTCTCGTCACAACTCCACCCAGTGGACTAGAATATCACACCCCTGCTCGCGCGGCCTCCTAGCGGCCACACGGTTCATCAATGAGTGCTTTATTTGGAGGTGACTACAACAGTATGCCACCTGCAAGGCAAGCCTGGAAAGCTGCTTGTGTAGTATTTGATATGTCAAATATCATTAACATTTATATTAGGTCATTTCCATGACCTAATATAATGGTTTGAAGCTCTTTATGTTCCTGGAGCAAGCAGATGCCTTTGGGTTCTACTAGCATGCGACAGGACATATGGAGATATTACTGGTGCCCCGCTCTAGCAAATAGCAAATAGATGATTAACGGGAAGATAGTGATATATATATATATATATATATATTTATATTTATATATATACATATATCCTTCTTCAGAGATTTTCTATACATCACATAGATACATGTGAAGCCCAGAGACAGCAATTTTAGAACTTTAGCAACTTTAGAACTTTAGATGTTTGTGTATGCCAAATAAAAATGTTGTGATTGAAAATATCTCACAACAAATCTAAAACCTGAAATTGAAGGTATTTGCTTCAGGGATATTTTTTTCTTATATGTAGTGAAGAAATGCTTCACTACATATAAGAAATGCTTTCTTTCAAAACATAATCAGAAAAAAGGTTGAAAATAGAGTTTAAGTTAGATGATAATGAAGTATTAGAAGTTACTTTAATAATAAGCAAAGATGACAGATTTTCTAAGTATCACTAAATGTTTCCCAAAAAGATAAATTTCAAATGTCACATTATTATTCTAGCTTCTTTATTTGCTTTTGTTGTTGTTGCTGTTGTGCTAAAGAGGGAACCCAGGACTTTAAACACGATGGAACCTACCACTGATTCATATCTCCAACTCCTGTTAGTTTTTTATAATAATTTTAAACTCAAAAATATTTACCCTATATATTTTCTAAATTGTATGCCATAAATATGTGTTCTATTGGTTGAATTTTAAAATGATACTTTTAATTCACTGTTAGAATTAAGTTGGGCATATTTGTAACTTATTACTCTTACCTGCTACCTGCACGGCAGAGCCTAGCAAGCTACCCTTGTTGTATTTGATATGCCAAATACCAGTAACAATTATAGACCTCATTCCGGAATGGATTGAGGCTCTTTATGTTCCTGGAGCAAGCAGATGCCCTTGGGCTCTACTAGCATGAGACAGGACATATGGAGATGTTACTGGGGCCCGCTCGAGCAAATCGATGATGAACGGGAAGACAGTGATACAGTGATTACTCTTACAAGAACAAGTTTACTCCTTTAGTGTTGTTTTCAGTAATTTTAACCCTTTCTTTCCTTCTTTCTTTCTTTCTTTCTTTCTTTCTTTCTTTCTTTCTTTCTTTCTTTCTTTCTTTCTTTCTTTTCTTTCTTTCTTTCTTTCTTTCTTTCTTTCTTCTTTCCGTCTTTCTTTCCTTCTTTCTTTCCTTCCTTCCTTCCTTCCTTCCTTCCTTCCTTCTTTCCTTCTTTCCTTCTTTCCTTCTTTCTTTCCTTCTTTCCTTCTTTCTTTCTTTCTTTCTTTCTTTCTTTCTTTCTTTCTTTCTTTCTTTCTTTCTTTCTTTCTTTCTTTCTTTCTTTCTTTCTTTCTTTCTTTCTTTCTTTCTTTCTTTCTTTCTTTCTCTTTCTTTCTTTCTTTCTTTCTTTCTTTCTTTCTTTCTTTCTTTCTTTCTTTCTTCTGCCTGCTTTTGACTTTTAGCTCAAGGTTTCCTCCTGTCTCTGAGCTGAGGAATGAGTACTGACAGTACTCAGAGGACAGTATGGGATGTTAGGGATCAAATATGGGTTGACCACATAAAGACAAACAACCTAGCTGCTATACTATCACCCCAGATCTTTAACCATTTTTTTGATGGGACTGTTTACTTATTACTGATTTTATAAATATCATTATATATTGAACTAGTAGCCTTTTACCAATTGTGGGATGTATTCTTAGCAGTTAAATTTTTCACTTTCTCTTGTCTTTTACTTTTGCTTTCATATCTTAATGTTTTGGAAAAATCTTAATAATAATTATTTATATTTAATTTATGTAGCATGATAATTGGATACTCATACCATTGTATAATGGTTGCCAAGATCAAGTTAATTAACTATGACACTTTAAATAGTCAAATGAATTACATTATTCTGTGAGTTAGGAGACTGGCCTGTTATATAAGCCTACATTCTTAGTGGAGCACATGAGAGATTGTGGGTGTTGTAGAACAGCTAGAATTTTTAAAATACATTATTTATGACTTATTAATGTTTCATTTGAATACCTACTTTATATACCGATAAACCTGATGCAGTGATATATTTTTTCTTTTTTTGGGTCACACCTGGCAATGCTCAGGGGTTACTCTTGGCTCTGTACTCAGGAATTACTCCTGGTGGTGCTCGGGGGACCATATGGGATGCCAGGGTTCAAACCCGGGCGGCTGCTTGCAAGGCAAACACCCTCCCGCTGTGCTATCGCTCCGGCTCCAGGCTTAAATGTTTTAATGTTAGAAGCCTGAGTTTGGTGTATGGTATGTGGTGCCCCAGTTACTTTCTGGAATGCCCCCTGAGCACTGAGCTGGGAGTAGCCTATGAGCACAACTGGGTATGAACCCCCAAAAAAATCAGGTTGCACCCAGAGCCTCACACACATTACTCCATGGAGTGTGTGTGTGTGTGTGTGTGTGTGTGTGTGTGTCTGTCTGTCTGTCTGTCTGTCTGTCTATCTGTCTGTTGGGGGCAGCAGGGATTGTGGGTGTGTTTTGCCAGGGATTGAACCCAGAGCTTCACACACATTGCCCTTTTGTGGAGCAATACATTGAACCTTACACTATTTCATTTGAAATACAGTAATCCATTTGAAGATGTTATGTATTGATGCTAGTTAGTGGGTAGGATAAAATGTAAGAAGAGGTAAAAGTCTTATAAAGTTCAGATCTAATGATACCTACTGTGAAATAGGCTACTGTGAACCAAGAACATATTTGTTTAACAGTACTGACTATGAGGGGAAGGAATTATTTCCTGTTGGTCATTTATTATAGTGGAGTAACATTTAACTGAGTCTGCACGTTGTTTGGCATACCTCTGCCTCAGGATTTCAATCTGTTAAAGAGATGGCTGGTTTAAGAAGAGGCGCAGTCATTGCTTGGCTTGAAGGGGATTGAAATTCAACCATAACATATTCACTCTCACTCAAAGACTAGTGGATTAATTTTTGTAAGGCATTGCCTGGAACAGAATGTCCAAAATATATCAATGACCCCCCACTCCATGAGGGCTGCCATTTTCCACATCTGGACTTACCTCTCATCAGAACTCCACCCAGCAGAAAAGCCTATCATAGCCCGACTTGCGCCACTGCTTGAAGCTGTGCGGTTCATCAATAAATGCTGGATTTAGAGGTGACTACAAGAGTATGCCACCTGCACGGAAGAGCCTGGCAAGCTACCCGTGTCATATTTGATATGCCAAATACCAGTAACAATTATAGACCTCATTCCCATGAACTGATGGAATGGTTTGAGGCTCTTTATGTTCCTGGAGCAAGCAGATGCCCTTAGGCTCTACTAGCATGAGACAGGACATATGGAGATGTTACTGGTGCCCGCTTGAGCAAATCGATGATGAACGGGAAGACAGTGATACAGTGATACATAAATATTTGCTGGGTGCAAAGGGGTTGCAGGAGGAGTTTAAGAACCTCTAGTCTAGAGTATATACGTATGAGTGTCTCTTATTTCAAGGACCCACAGGCTACATGTGTAGTACACATGTAGATACTCACACTAGTAAATGTTGAGGCAGCAATAACATGCAGCTGTTTAGCTGAACTTTCAACATCTTGCTATGATCTAATAGAAGAAAATTACCTGGAAAATGTTTTTTTTTGGTTATTAACTCCATTATTAATTACTTAACTTGAGTCATTTACATGATAAGATTAATAATTTAGGAACCTACTTCTCAAGAATTACAGTACAATGACAAAATGAAGGTTTTATTTCCCTCACATAAATCACAAAAATATTCTTTAATTTATGTGAGAAATAGTTCTGAATAGATCATTCACCACAAATGGAGTCAGGCTATAAATATGGTCAGAAATTATATGTGTTTATGTTACTTTTATTCAATTTGTTGCTGACTCAAACTCAAAAGACAACTATTGAAAACGTGGTGTTATCCTTAGTGTTGAAGAAGCTTCACCTCACTCTAAGCAACGTCATATTTGCAGTGGGTAAATTTGCCTGGGAGAGATGATTTGCGCTCTTGACATTGCTGCAGGTGCAGTAGACTATGTCTTCTCCAGCAGAGTGATATTTAATCATGAAAACAAGAACATAATTGAAATTTTTAACAGCTGATTGATCTACTAGATCTTTTGATTTAATTTTTCCACTTATCCTTTGCAATTCAGATGTTTGGGACATATATAAAAGCAACATTTATCATTGAATGTACTTTTGAAATTTCCAGCCAATACTTAATGGATCACTCTAGTGCTACTTTGGTATTAATTTAACATCAGAGCTGCTACTGACTGTAGCAGTAATATCTGATAATTTTTATATCATCATCTAATATTTAGTGATAGAACATTTTTTCAGGCAGGTATATGACTACTTGTCTATGAAAAAACATATAACTATGTCTGACACTCCACTGTTAAAGAATTCAGATGGACTTTGTATGAGAAATTTTGGTAAATGCTGGAATGTTTTTGGTTTATTGTATGTTATTTGGGGGTGATTGGATATTTTTAGGCCACACACAGTGGTGATCTGTGCTTACTCCTGACTCCTCTCAGTATCACTCCAGATGGTGCTCAGGGAGACCTCATGGGATATTCCATTGAACCTGGGTCAACTGCGTGTAAGTCGAGCACTTTTCCCACACTATAATCACTCTATCCCTTCTTTGTTTTGATTTGGCACCATTCTCTTCATGCCCAGGAACAACTCTAGGGGCTCAGGAGTAAACCCTGTGCTTGGCGGGAATGTACAGTACTAGGGATTGGACACAGGATTCCAGATATGCAGTTCAGCCTAATGTTCTGTTTCTATGCTCTTGAAACATTATGTTTGTATTTGCCTACCAGTGAAGAATGATTGAACTCAGATGTCAGTTGGGTGTGTGATTACCAGTTTATATTCCTATCCCTTTAAATATGAGGAATAAGGAGATCACTGGTTATAAATGGAATGTGATCAAAAAGTATAATTGCTACATACAGACACATACACAATTAAATGCTATATATCACCAAGGAAAAACTTTTATAATATGTGGTTTAGGCCATGATTTCACTGGCATGTCAATAAATGCACAATGTATAAATGAAGTTATATTTCATCAAAAAATGTCAAACTTTGAAAGTTGCTGGGATAGAATGAAAAAATAAGGTATGAACTATGAGAAATATTTTTATTCTGTGTCACATAAAATAATTTGTACCCATTTGTGTTTTTGAGATAGAATTGTAGGTCTTGAGTGATTACATGGCTGGTAGAGCACCTGCTTTGCATCTGTCTAACCTGGCTTCGATGCTCAGCATCCCATAGGGTTCCCTAAGTCTGCCAGGCGTTATCCCTGAGAGTAGAGCCAGGTGTAGGCCCTTAGCACTGCTGGTTGTCATCCAAAACCGAGAGAGAGAGAAAATAAAAAAAAGCAAACCATTAAACTGTGCACTCATGTGCACACACACACTCACACACACACACACACCAGAGAGTCACAATCTCCTACACTGAAATATGATCTCTGACCACTGAACTAAATTCCTGATCCAAACTCAAAACCTTAATGAATTCGTTATAAATCAAATAATTCTACTTTTTGGAAAATGGGCAAAATATTTAGATGTTTCTCCAAAAGGACAACTAGTTACCAGACACATGGAAGAGATCTTCAACTATATTTTCCAGTACCCACCAACAAATTAATAGACACACATATTGTATCTTTTATATAACATAGTAAAAATAACTTCATGGTACATGTGACACATCATATATAAGTACTGTTTTATAATACAGCGTATTCTCAAAATAAATCTGAAAAATTTTTGGATCAAAGAAATGAAACAAAGAAAAGGTAAATACACTATTATCCCTTTAATATATCCCTTTGACTACTCAGAAGAGAAAAGACATTTTCAGAAAACTGAGTCACGTGCTTCGACAACATTGAGGATATTTGACAATATCCAGGATATTTGAGGCCATGCAGAGAAAATTCCTTTTACTTTTTTTTAATTTGCTTTTTTAAATTTTTTATTACAGCACCATGAGATATATGCTTACAAAGATGTTCATGTTTGGGTTTCAATCCTACAGTGTTCCAGCACCCATTCCTCCACCAGTGCCCATTTCCCACAACCAATGTCCCCATATTCCTTCCCCCTCCCTAGCCTGCCTCTATGGCAGGCACTTTGCCTCTTCTTTCTCTCCTCTCTCTTTCTCTCTCTCTGTCTCTCTCTCTGTCTCTGTATTCCTTCCCTTACACATTGTGGCTTGCAATACATATATTTAGAGGTTATCATGTACATCCCTTTGCCTACATTCAATGCTCAGTTCTAGGCTGGTATTATCATTTCCAACAATTATTAGCACACTGTTTCCTTCTCTGTCTTACCTAACCTCTGACTCCCACACACTTGCAGTAGATTCCACCCATCCTGATCCATGTTTTGTTTGGCCTTCGATATAAGTATCATACTATTTTTTGAAAATTCATATTTTTATCAAAGTAGTCTTCTCATTATAAATAAATGTTATCAGCATTACACTCACATCTTGTTCAAAACATCTCTTATGATTAGAACTTTAATAGGAGTCATTTTAAACATTTTGATAAGGGCTACATAATAAAATTCTGGGTTTGAATAAAATATTCATAATTTACTAATTTGTAGTGGATAGAACATGACCCTTTTCAGCATCACAATTTTAAAATACAGTTGGAAATAGCCCTATTGTTGTCTGGCCACAATTGATTTTGTAACAGTAACTCTCAGTAACCTTCCAAGTAACATCAGAGCTCTAGTCCCTACTAATTGGAAGAAAGAAAAGTTACATGAAAGCTGCATTTTGAGTCCAGAAAAGAAGAGGTCTAAAATAGTTTCATGCAATGTCACACCGTTTTCTTGGTTTCTTTTAAATTTAACTGTGCCACCGACCGTTCCCCCAACTATAACTTGTAGCAACTCTTGGCAGCTGTTTTCTTCTTGCAATGCAGTTTTTCTCAAGGGAAGGGCTCCAGAAAGACTTTTCCCACCTTCCTTTTTATTTGCTTTCTCATGAGAAAAAAGCAACCCCTTTTTAGTTTCTACCTTGGATAAATAATATATTTTCAGCTACAGAAAATAAGATTGGCTCAAAGGGCACACTATAGACATTTTCCAGACCCCCAAAGTTTTGGGGGGGATTTAATTCCCAGATTTTCCAAGATGACTCTTTTTTGTGGGTGTGAAGCATATATACTGTTTTTTTCCCAAATTTTAGATTGTTCTCTGTTTTCACTGAGTCTATGAATAAGTTTTGCTGTTTCTTTCCAGTTTGCTTTAGTATTTCATAGTAATTTATATGAGTGGGGTCATCTGATATTTGTCTTTTACTTTCTTATTACACTCATCACTATCACTTCAAGAGTAAATAATTTTATTTTCAAAGGGCATAATTTTTAATTAATGTTTTATTATACCACCCTGAGATATACGATTACAATATGCTCATGTTTGAGTTTCGGAAATACAGTGTTCTTCCACCCATCCCTCCACATGTGCCCATTTCCTACCACCAATATCCCCACTTCCCTCCCCCTCCACTAACCTGCCTCTCTGGCAGGTTCTTTATCTCTTCTCTCTCTATCTATCTCTCTCTTTCTCTCTTTCTATCTCTCTCTCTCTTGCTTCCCTTTCTTACACATTGTGGATTGCAATACATACATTTAGAGGTTATCATGTGTATCTTTTTGCCTATATTCAATGCACAGTTCTCGGATGGTATTATCATTTTCAACAATTATTAGCACACTGTTCCCTTTTCTGTCTTACCTAACCTCTGACTCCCACACATTTGTGGTATACCAGGTTTTGAGATATCGAACGGGTGCCATGGGGATCGGACTGTGTCCAGCTGTGGAGTCTGGACCTTAAGGATCACTGAGGTTGTGTTGTGCAAGGTTTTCTGGCTTCCAAGTGCCTGCTGTAGGGAAGGCCAAGGAGCAAAACTTGCCCCCACTCCAAGATGCCCCATTAGCCTAGCACAGAGCGGGCAGGCAGTGGCTGCGCCCTGCACCTTGGGCATAATTTTTTTTAATGACAGATTCCTTTTCTTACGCCTGTACATAACATTATTCTCCATCCAGTTTTCTGCTGGGGACAATTAGATTGATTATATGTTTGGGCTAATATAATCAATTATATAAAATTCTCTCACTCAAGTGAGAGAAGGAATCCAGAGTTCTGACCCCCGTCGATGATCGAGAATCAGGGACACTGTCTCGTTTGCCAAGGCGTTGAAAATCAGATGGACTGGACATGTAATGCGTTTTGGAGATGACCAATGGACTAGAGCCATTACTGACTGGATCCCACAGGATGTCAAAAGATCACGTGGCTGCCCACTTACAAGATGGTCAGACTTCGTCAAGACACTGAATAAACAGTTTGAGGCTCTTCATATTCCTGGAAGCAACCAGATGCCATTGGGCTACACTGGCATGTGATAGGGTCAAATTGAAATGTTACTGGAGCCCACTCCAGCAAATCGATGAATAACAGGATGTTAAGTGATCAAGTAATCAAGTGATATGTTTGGGTTGTTATTATGCCGCTCTGAGTATAGGAACACAAAGCACCCTTCAAATGAGTGTTTTAGTGACTTGAAGATAAAATCTGAGGTAGTTGGTATTGTTGTGTTAATGGAATGTCTGAAATTTGGTTCAAAAGTAATCCTTTGAAATTCCTCATTAGCTTTCAACTTACATTTCTACCAAGAGTGTGCCAGGGTTCCTGTCTTCCACATCTTTTACGTCACACTTGTTGATTCCAATCATTTTAATGTATGCCTTCCCATCGTATGGTGTTACTGCTTTGCATTTCCATATTAAATGTAGTAGAGCCTTTTTCATGCCCCTACTGGTTATATGTGTGCCTTCTTTGGAGAAGTGTCTCTTCAGATATTTTTAAAAAATTTTTATTATACCACCATGAGAAACACAATTACAAAAAGTCTATGTTTGGGTTTCAGTCATACAGTGTCCAGCCCCATCCCTTCACCAGTGCCCATGTCCCACCACCAATGTCCCCTGGTTCCCTCCTCCATCCCCAGCCTGCCTCTATGTTGCAGTACTTTGCCTCCTCTCTCTCTCTCTCTCTGTCTCTCTTTCTTCCTTCTATTACCTATTGTGGCTTGCAGTACATACATTTAGAGGTTACCATGTATATCCATTTGCCTACAATCAATGCTCAGTTCTGGCCTGATATTATCACTTGTCTTCCTGTTGTTCATTGATTTGCTTGAGCAGGCGCTAGTAACATCTCCATTAGTTGGAAATGTGGTCCATTACTGTTTTTGGCATATTGAATACAACACGGGTAGCTTGCCAGGCTCTGCAGTGGCTCTGGGTTCATCCCAGGGGGCCATTTCCAACAATTATTAGCACATTGTTCCTTTCTCTGTTTTACCTAACCTCTGACTCCCACACACTTGCAGTAGATTCTACCCACTGACAAGACCCCCTGGTCCATATTTTGCCTGGCCTTGGATATGGTATTATACAATATTTTTATATCCCGCAAATAAATACAGTCATTTAGATGTTTTACACATTTAAAATAATTTTTGTCTTGTTAATTTGTGTGAGTTATCCAGAATTATTGAATATTAATTCCTCGTCAGATGTATGCCTGCACTTATCTTTTCCCTTATCACTGTTACTGTTTGCCTTTGTGCTAGTTTCATTTGCCCTGTGGAAATGTATTAATTTCATGTAATCCCGTATGCTTTTTATTGTTCTTGTCCTTGCATTGGATTTCAAACTTTAGATAGATCTGATTTTGATGTCCTAAAAGTATTCACTATTTCTGTATGTATTTTATTGTTTCGAACTAGTATCTCAGTGATCAATCCAGTAGGAGTTGATTTCTATGTTTGGTATTAACATAATCATTTATTTTTTATTATTAACACAATCATTTAATTTTTAACATGTTTAAAACAGTTTTCCCAAACACCAGTTTTTGAAGAGACTGTTTTTCTCCATTGTACAGTTTTGGTTCCTTTAGTTTATTTTTTCCCCTTTTTATTGAAATACTGTGATTTACAAAGTAAAAAGGTTTTCCTAATGCTGTTTATAGAAATATTCATACTTCAACAGCACTCCCACCATCAGTGTTCTCCCATCACCAAAGACCCTCATTCTCACCCACCCCAATCCCCATGCCTGCCCCCCTTGGCAGGCACTAATTACATTGACCATTAAGGCACATATATGGCAATGTTATTGATGAATCCATTTCTTCCCTATTGTTGGTTATGGGAGAATCTGTCCAAATTCTGTTCTTGAATTTATTTTCTGAGTTTCTAGCATGTGGTTGGTTTCCACAAGTTTGATGTACCAGGGAGAGCTGGATGGCAGTTCTCCCCCATGTGTCTGAGTCTCTGCATCATGACTAACATCATAAAGCCCGGAAGCAGTTCTTGGGTAAGTCCTCCAAGCCTCTCTTAGGACAAAGGTGGAAAAGGGGAACCCTACCTCCATCTCCATGAAAGCCGGTGACTTTCAACACCGAGATTTTCAACATCGGTGTTGAAAATTTCACCTTGGCTTGAAATTGGCTGCTCTGTTGTGTGGGGCTCTTGTGAACCGGGATTAAAATTGGCTTCTCTCTTGGGTGGGACTGTTTTGAGCTATGGAGTATGGACATTGAAAATGGCTACAATTGGGTGAGCAAGTTTCTTCTGGCTGCTTCCGAGGCCCTACTCATGTGGTAGGCTGGGACCAGAAGCCATCTTCCCTCCTGAGTGCCTCATGGTCAGCTGAGCTAGCAGAGAGCCGGATGGCAGCTCTTCCCCATTTTTTCTGAATCTTTGGTTCCTTTAGTTTAGATTGTCACTTGTCTTGTCACTTGTCTTCCCATTGTTCATCAATTTGTTTGGGCAGGCGACAGTAACATCTCCATTTGTTTGGAATGAGGTCCATTATTGTTACTGTTTTTGGCACATTGAATACACCAGGGGTAGCTTGCCAGTCTCTGCCCAGTCTTTTTCTATGTCAGACCATCAACCATCCAGGGCCCATGGGGCAGAGCCCTGGAAATAGACAAGCCTGTCTCTGTCTGCCACCTGCGGATGCAGCTGGGCACTGCAGCCACACCTGCAACACCTCAAGGGAGGGTTTAGTTTATATTAGATGTCCAAAATGATCACTATTTGGAGATGACATGATAATATACATAGAAAACCCTAAAGACTGCAAAAAACTACTAGAAATAATTAATGAATTCACTAAAGTGGCAGGATACAAAATCAATACACATGTCTCTGTTGCCATTTCTTTCAGTATGCAAAAAAATTAAATGGAAAAAGGGAAAGTGAGAAAAAAATCCCATTTATAATTGCATCTTAAAAGATAAATGCTAGAAAATAGATGAAATATATATATACTGAAAGAAATATGAGACAAAAAAATAAAAATGGCAAGACTTCCAGTGATCATGAATTGAAAGAATCACTTATCACTAGTCACTTGTCCTCCCCGTTGTTCATCGATTTGTTTGACTGGGCACCAGTAACGTCTCCTTTCTTTGGGAATGAGGTCCATTATTGATATTGTCTTAGGCATATCGCATACACAACAGGTAGCTTGCCAGGCTCTGCCATGGCTCTGGGTTCATCTCAGGGGTCCAGTCTTTTCTATGTCAGACCATCAACCGTCCAGGGCCCACAAGGCAGAGCTGGGGTGTAAGCCTGTCTCTTGTCTGCCACATGCCAATGCAGCTGGGCACCATATCCATACCTGCAACACCTCAAGGAGCAGGAATTGAAATAATAAAATCATTAAATTGTCACCTTATCTAAGAAAAGCACATATTCATACAATATGCCTATTAAAATACTAATGGCATATTTTCAAGAAAATAGGATAAATAGTTCTAAAATTTGTAGGCCAAACTGGTGGTAAAAAGAGCCCAGAAATATATTATTTTGGGAAGTTCAGTGTTCAATTGACAGAAAATTGGAAATGGATCAAAATAATACAAGTTCTTCTAGTAAGAGAGAAAGAAAACTGGAATGATAGTTAAAACTATAAGAAGTAGGAATAAAATGTTGACCACCCAAAAGTCACAGGTCCATGATCTTGCAAGATATCCCAGTGCCACTGGCATCTGTTGGTCAAAAGAGTGTGTTCAGATTTTCAAAAATTTTATTTTTTTTGTTTTTTATGTTTTGATTTTCAAAAATTTTAACTTCAGTCTACTAACATATCAGGATATCCCTATATGTTTTCTTCAGGTTTACCTACAAACTGTGAATTAGGCTATTTCCTGGCGGCCTTGAGCAGGCTAAAACACCACGTCGTACTGAGCTCATGCTCTCTTTTAGCTGATGGACACTCCTCCAGTCATCTGCTTTCAAATTGCTCAACAAAATTCTCCCGGAGAGCAGGAGAAACTTGGTTTTTACCTAAAGGGCAAAATCTGCACATTTATTCTGTTAAAAGTTATCTGTTTTATGATACATTTTTCACTTTCCCTTTCATCCCAGAAAAACCAACCAATTCAAAACACATATGCATTTTAGTAAAATATGATGTTTGTATTTAGGCTTGTTCAGTCTTTAGGATACTTTGATGATGTCTTTCCATGCTTTCTGCACTTTGCTATGTTAGCAGCTTTGAATAATTCATTGAAAATAAGATAGCTTCAGATAGTCCCGTATCACTCACTCTAAGAGCATATCCAATAGTATTTTTTTCAGGATAGAGCTACATCTTCATCAGTGCTTATCCATACTGATTTCACCCAAGCATTAATTTTGTTAAAGCTTTTTTAAAAAAAAACATTTTATTATACCACCATGAGATATACAATTACAACGTTGTTCAAATTTGGAGGTTTCGGTCACACGGTGTTCCAGCACCCCGCCCTCCATCAGTGCCCATCACCCACCACCCATGTCTCCAATTCCCTCCCCCTCCCACGTCCTGCCTAAATGGCAGGTTTTTTATCTCCTCTCTCTCCCCTCTCTCTCTCTCTTCATTCTCCTACACATTGTGGGTTGCAATGTGTAGGGTTGCAACTTAGAAGCCATCATTCGCATTTTTTTTGCCTGTGTTTAATGCTCAGTTCTATGTTGGTATCAGACCTTTTGACATTTATTCACACATGTTCCCTTCTCTATCTTACCTAACCTCTGACTCCCACGCTTGTGGTAATTTCCACTTTTAGTAAGATTACCTGGTATATTTATGTCATGCAAATAAATGCAGTCATTCTATGTCTCTCTCTTTCCTTCTGACTGATTTCACTCAATATGATTCTTTCCATGTCCATCCATTTATAGGCAAATTTCATAACTTCATTTTTTCCTGACAGCTGCATAGTATTCCATTGTGTAGATGTACCAAAGCTTCTTTATCCAGTCATCGATTTTCAGGCATTCTGGTTGCTTCCAGATTCTGGCTATTGTGAATAGTGCTGCTATGAAAATAAAAGTGCGGATTGTGTTTCCGCTGTGTGTTTTTGGCTTCCCAGGGTATATTCCCAGGAGTGGTATGGCCGGGTCAAAGGGGAGCTCAATTTCTAGTCTTTGGAGGAATGTTGTTAAAGCTTTTAACTGTATTCTATTACAGTATTTTTCCTCTAAATGATGATACAGAGCAATTCCTAGAATATTTTATTCTAGGAACACCATGGCCTCTCAGTATCTGTATCGCAAACCATAATGCCCAAAAGGAGAAAGAGAGGAAAAAGAGAGAGAGAGAAGTAAAGTGCCTGTCATAGAAACAGGCTGCTGGTGTGTGTGCTTTTGTGTGTATGGGGGAGGGGTCTGGGCTCAGGATTGTGGTTGGGGATACTGGACTGGGCAGAGTGGTGGTGGGAAATTTAATACAGATAATGCCATTATCTTTAATATTCTTGTAATGTCTAAATCTCTCAGGATTTTCTTAGCACCTGATTCTTCAAATTCTCTTCAATGCCGTTTTCTAAATCTGCCAATAGTATTTGCTGCCAAAGAAATTTAGTTTTTCATTATAATATTATTATAGTTGGAAGGAATCACTCTAAATGGGAGAGGTTTGCTGAAAGTGCATAAAGGACCATGGCCTTTCAGTATCTGTATCGCAAACCATAATGCCCAAAAGGAGAAAAGAGAGGAAAAAGAGAGTGAGAGAAGTAAAGTGCCTGTCATAGAGACAGGCTGCGGGTGTGTGTGCTTTTGTGTGTATGGGGAGGGGTCTGGGCTCAGGATGGTGGTTGGGGATACTGAACTGGGCAGAGTGGTGGTGGGAAATTTACACTGGTGGAGGGACTAGTGTTGGAACATTGTATGACTGAAACCTCATATGAAAGTTTTGTTAACTGTGTATCTCACTGTGATTCAATTAAAAAACAAACAAACAAAAATGACCATGCTATTTTCTCTAGAGTCTCCCTTCTTTGTGTTCACTGCCTATGAGGACACAAACTGAAATGATGGTTACAACAAGGAACTGAATGCTCCCATCTGTGTGAGGCAATCAGCATAGGCTTTCCCGCTCACCTCTATGGATGGACCCTGTTCCTGAGCAACACTTGCAATTTGGTAAGGTATTATTTAGAGGTTTCAGCTAAACTATTCTGCAATTTCTGTGCTTTAAAAAATATAGACAAAAACAGTGCCTCAGCTAGTAATTGTGTGATTAAAAATGCAGAAATTGATAACCATATCACCTCTGCATATCTCTCACTGTGATGTTCTCTTCTCAACGATATCGACTTGTGGAGTCATTGCACAACTGAGATTATACATATCAAACAAATCATAGCAACAGTCATTTCAAAGCAGGACACATTCATTCCATGGATCCTTCTCTTCATTCATGACAGTTCTCCATTCAGAATCACCAGGATGGACTACTTAAAAGGTCTCATTTGGAGTTACTTTAATTACTCTGAATATGAGGATGGGTAGTGGCTTGGAATATTGGATAGTGGTTTGGGACATTAGTAACTATTTTTGCTCCTTTGTGTAGCTCATTTTAATTGAGAAGAATTAAGTGTGTGCAGAATATAAAAGCAGTTCAAATAACTTCATTACAAAGGATTTGTTTAGCCTCTGTAACACTAAAATCATATTCCATAATAATTCCTTAAATATCACTTTTACTCTGATTAAACCCAAAGTTTATACCAAACTGCAGTCACAGACTTCTTTTTTGTAGATGAAAGTACAGTTAAATATTTATTTTTTATATTTATCTATTTATTTTTTGATAATTAAAAATGTTCATATTTGGGTTACAAGCCATACAGTGTTCCAGCACCCATCCCTCCACCAGTGCCCAACTCCCACCACCAATGTCCCTGATACCCTCCCTCCTCCCCTAGCCTGCCTCCGTGGCAGGTTCTCCATCTCTTTTCTCTCTTTCTCTTTCTCTTTCTCTCTTTCTCTTTTCCCTCTCTTACATGTTGTGAATTGTAATAGACTTTCGACAATTATTGGTCCACTGTTCCTTTCTCTGTCTTACCTAACCTCTGCTCCCACACATTTGTGGTAGTTTCCACCTTTGGCAAGACCTCCTGATCCAGTCACAGACTTCTTATCCCTGTATTACATCCTGAAATGAGTTGAAGAAAAAACTTACCTGTGTGAAGAATTTGAGTAATGTGAAAAATTTCTCAGTAAAAGTGAAGAGAAAAAGAGTAAGCTTGGAAAGTGACTAAATTATTGGGGGCTTAATTCTCCAGATTTTATTAAAATGTTTTAATAAGTAAAAAAATTGATTTCTCCCCACAGTACGAGTGCTCCAATTAAACCTCCACTCACTTTCTCTTTACCTGTATTTCCCAGAGTATAATTATTAGTTCATAATGCTGTAAGAGTTATGAAACAATAAGAATGAAACAATAAAAAATCTTTGTTACTTCAATGTTCAAGTAGAAAATCCCAATTTGCTTTAAAAACATGTAAGAGTTTTTATGATCGGATCCCCGCTGCACTGCCTGTTTGATCTTCACAAGTCCCCTCCATTTTCTTTGTCATTCCTATATTGCCGCCACTTAGCAAGTCTTATATTCAGTTCAAAGCATTTTATTCTATATTCTGTCCACTGTACTTTTGCCAAGATTATTCCGCCTGAAATTGGCTCCTTGCTTTCTTCTTAATCTCCAAATGGAGAGCCCTTTCCAAGGTCAGTTCACTTATAAATCCTTTTTTGATTCTTTTTGACCACGGCACCAAATGTCTTCTACTATAATGAATCATTTACTAGAGTATTTTCTTCTCAATTTATAGGACATTTAAAACTATTATTTTTCAAGTCTTTTGGGAGGTGGGGCTATACCGAGCAGTACTCTGACTACTCTCATCTCTATACTTTGTGGTCACTCCTGACCATGCTCAGGGGACCAGGTGTTGCAGGGCATAGAATCCAAGCTTCCCCAATCGAGATCACCCAGGTAGAGTGTGTGTTCAGTCCACTCAGTCCAGTATGGGATCTTTAAGGGAAGTAATCAGTTCTTACTCTTTTACTATATACCCCTAATTTCCTAAGTAATGTTTATGCATAATAGGTATGGCTTGTTTTTTTCTTTCATTTCTCATAGTATTTATCCTTTTGCTCATTTATCCTTTTCCTAGCTCATATAAGTAGGGAAGATTATTGCATATTACAAGTTTTAACATTTAAAAAATAATATTTAACATTCTCAGAAGTATATGACTACTTCACTTATCAAAAAAGGTAATCTGCCTTCCCTTTTTTATAAATTTTCTACTAGCAAAAACAAATACATAATGACACAGTTTTACAATTTTAAGTTATTCTGTTCCTGTGAAAGTTCTTACCTTTTATGTACATGTACATGTGTGCATGAATGCTTTGATTTCATAAAGTTCAGGCAGTTTTAACAATATAGTACTTTATAATGTAATGCTTTCACAATTGGCATTAAACACATCCACTTTTATGGATGTACAAATTTTAGTAAGCACTGCAGAAGAACTAGACAGGACCAGAGGGACAGTACAGCTTTTGCCTTGCACGTGACTAACACTGGTTCTATCCCAATATCACATATAGTCTCCTGATCACAGAGCCAGGAACAAACTCTGAGCACAGCTAGAAAAAAATTAAAAATTTAGAGATGCTCGTAAACAACAGTCAACCTTTAGATGGAACATTTATGATATAGCTATACCAAGGAATTATTTTGTTTACATGAGTAATAAAAGTCCTTGCAGAAAATGTCATATTTTCTGAAATGAATCAAGCAATGTGCATGATTATTTTTATCATAATAATGATTTAAAAATCCTGATATTACTGTATGAAAAGCATAGTGTAACAGAGAGAATGAATAAGGGACTCTATTACTCACTTTTCCCTATTAATTCCTTGAGTATTTACATTCTACTAGAAATTCATTTTCAATATAAACAAATGTTAAAGAAGTAAGTGGGTCAAACAAAAATTACTATAAACAAATCTAGAAAATACAAATCTGAAAAATGAATTTCTATCTGTAGAGAACATAAATACAGTGGGACAATCTAATACTGTACACAGATTTGAACACTTATGACATATTTTTCATCAGCTTATATGCATTTTACTGCAAAATGTTAGTGTCCTGATGTGTATATTATCATGTTATAAATAGGGAAATTTCTGAAACATCTTGCCTAAGCTCGTGTAATTGATAGTTAGTAGTTGAGACCAGAGGCCGGAGAGAGAGCACAGTGGGTAGAATGTTTGGCTTGCACACAGCTGACTCAGGTTCGATCCCCGGCATCCTATATGGTACCCTGAGTACTGCCAGAAGTAATTCCTGGGTGAAGAGCCAGGAGTAACACCTGAGCATCATCGGGTGTGACACAAAAAGGCAAAAAACAAATAAATTTAAAAAAAGAAAAGTAGTTGAGGCCAGACATCAGCCCCCTGGGACTGCAGCAGTTTTGAATCTGCCTTTGATACAGCACTTACAGTACCAATAGTTAAAAATCTCTTTTATATATTATCTACAGGTAAGAATTTTCCTTCACATTTTCCCTTTTAAACAAGTTTCACAAATGTCAACTCTAGGGTGGGTAAGGTATAGGGCTTATATTATTTTCTCTGTCTTATAATGAAAACATTTGCTCCTCAAACAAATTAAATCATTTGTTCAGAAACTGAATAATTGAATGATCCATGTTCAATTCTTGCTTTGAGATTCAGGGTAAATATGTGATATAATAAAAAAAGAAGAGCTAGAGAAGGCCACAACTGAATACTCAGGTTTGCTGCTGATGTTTGTAACGTGCTTTCCCATTTACTTTGGTGTCTCGATGCTAAGCAGTCCTAATTCTAAATAATATGGATAAATCTCATGTGGTAGAAAAAGATGTAGTTGGGAGGAAAATACATTCATTCAGTTATATGAAATATTGGCTAAAATATCTTAGTACTATTTGTGGGTAAACATTCATTTTCTTCTCTAGACATCCTAAAAAATATAATAACATATTGAACGTTTTCATTCTTTATTCTTGTGTGTGTGTGTGTTGTGTGTGTGTGTGTGTGTGTGTGTGGTTCTGGGATCAAACATAGAAACTCACACATGTAAGGCAAGTGCTACTATTGAGCTATGTATGTACCCCAATAATTTTAGGAATCTTTGAAGTACAATAACGATGCAAGATTTGGATGTATGAAGAAAAATCTGGAAGGCATCTTATTTAGTGATGTCACTATTAAAGCCCAAAGTAAAAATTTTCTCAAAATAGCTTTATGACACATGAAATGTGGAGTTCCACTAAATAAACTACACAAAGGTGTAAACTTGACATGTACTGATATATTTCCTATTCTTATATGCCATATTTTTAAGTCAGTCATTTATCATAAATTGTATGACTGTATCTGATTATAAATTAAACCTGCATTAAATCTTCTTTTTAATCACATTTTCAAATTTTGTTACACGAGCAATTTAAATTCAGGAAACCTGTTATTCTGTGATTCAAACCTCCCAAACACCTTAAGATAAAAGAGATAAAGGAGAGTATGGTGGAATTATTTACATATGAAACCATCTTTAACAGTATTGGAAATCATAGTGTCTCAAGCAATATGATTTTAAAAAACAAAACAAAAGAAAGAACTGAGTTGAAACCCTGAATCTTTCTGTGGAAATAAAATTTACGGTTAAGGGAGCAAGAGCTAGGGTACAGTGCATAGGGTGTTTGCCTTGCAGCAGCCCACACAGTTCAATCTTCGGCATCCCATATGATCCCCAAACACTGCCAGGAGTAATTCCTGAGTGCAGAGCAGGAGTAACTCCCTCAGTATCACCGGTGTGACCAAAATAGCAAAAACAAAAGCAAAAAAAAAAAAAAAGAAAAAGAAAATAAAATTTATTTTTAAAAGGTCTGTGCCCTGGGACTGGAGAGACAAATTAAGAATCTTGCCTTGCCTGGTACTAACCTTGTCACCACATGTGGGTCCCCTGATCACCAGGGTTCACTCCTGAGCACAAAGTCAGAAACAGCTCCTTAGTACCACATAGGGATTAGCCCCCTTCATTACCAACTGAAGGAAAATAATTTCTGAATTGGGTTAGGCAGTTAATAGAAAGTGACCTAATTTTGTTTTTCAGTGGCTATTTGTTCATATGTAATACTTTGATATTATTATGTAGGGGGAATCATACTGCCATCTAGAAACAAAGAGGCGACTGAACATCCTAAAAACATAAAACAGCACCCATAAGAGAGAATTACCCAGTATGCAATGGGCAATATTTCTGAGCTCTAGAAACCCTGGAATTAAGTGTGGGCTCTCTAATACCTCCCAGCTGCCTCCAAAAACCAGTAATATATATATATATATATATATATATATATATATATATATATATATATATTTTGGGGGTCACACCTGGCGACGCTCAGGGGTTACTCCTGGCTCTACACTCAGGAATTACTCCTGGCGGTGCTCAGGGATGCCAGGGATCAAACCCGGGCCAGCATAGGCAGGCCGCTGCAAGGTAAATGCCCTACCCGCTGGGCTATCGCCTCCGGCCCCAAAACAATAACATCTTAAGATAAAGATAAATCTGTACTGTTTATCTTCACCTTAAGATGTTATAACAAGACGGTGGAGAGCTGCCAGCCGGCTCTTCCCTAGCTCAGCTGACCATGAGGCCCCTAGGAGGCAAGATGAGTTTTGGGGAGGGCCCATCACCTCTGTAGCGGTCATGTGATACATCAAACTAGTGGAACCGAAAATGTCCTAGAATATATTAAAATCCAGAATGTGTAAGAAAGGGAAGTGAGAAGGAGAGAGAGAGAGGAGAGACAGGGAGAAAGAGTAAAGAGATAAAGAAACTGCCATGGAGGCAAGTTGGAGGAAGGGGGAGGGAAGTGCGGACATTGGTGGTGGGTAATGGGCACGGGTGGAGGGATGAGCATTGGAACACTATAGAATCAGAACTCAGACATGAACATCTTGTAATTGTGTATCTAATGGTGGTATATTAAACAAATTTTAAATGTTATAACTTAAGTGATAATAGCTTATATACATTGACAAGAAATTACAATTAGAGGGCCGGAGCGATAGCCCAGCGGGTAGGGCGCTTGCTCTTGCACGCTGCCGGCGCCGGCCTGGGTTCGATCCCCGCATCCCATATAGTCCCCCGAGCACCGCCAGGAGTAATTCCTGAGTGCAGAGCCAGGAGTAACCCCTGAGCATCGCCGGTGTGACCCAAAAAGCAAAAAAAAAAAAAAAAAAAAAGAAAAAGAAATTACAATTAGACAAATGAGGTAAACAGTCAGATCAAAGTAAACATAAAATGGGGGGGACCAGAGCAATAGTCCAGTGGGTAGGGCATTTGCCTTGCATACCGGCCGGCCCATGCCGGCCCAGGTTCGATCCCTGGCATCCCATATGGTCCTCCGAGCACCGCCAGGAGTAGTTCCTGAGTGCAGAGCCAGGAGAAACCCCTGAGTATCGCCGGCTGTGACCCAAAAAAAAAAAAAAAAATAAACAAAGTAAACATAAATTAGCCCCTGAACATAGCTGGGTGTGAACCAACTTGAGCCCCCAACTTGCCCATTTGTGAAGGAAGTAAAAGATAAAGCTCGGTATGGCTGGTAACTTGCCCTTTCTTTACACATTTGCTGCTGCAATACACCTTGTCTACTTATATGATATTTCACACTTCCATCTCCTCTGAGCAAGAGGATCACTGGGGAAGTTGCAAGACTAGTCTGTGATAGATTCTACCCAGAATGGTCTGTGTATCAGCCCTCGCATTGAACAGTCAGCATGCTGGAAAATGGGGCCCCAAAATGTAGATGTCCTGCTTCACTTCAGGTGCTTCTGAATATGATGCTTTGGAGGTAATGGAGTTAGAGATGTTCTGATGGGGAAGAGAAGCCTGGATTCTCCAGGTAGGTTCAATGATATAATCACAGGCATCCTTATAAATGGATGTGGGGGGAGGGAGATAGAATGCAGGTTCGGAGTATTGAAGCAAGGTGTTAATTTCCTGACTTCAGAGATGGAAAAACAGTCAGAGATGGAAAAACAGAAAAAAACAGAGGCCTCAGGGTGAAAGCAATGCAGCTCTGAAACTGGAAAGAGCAAAGAAGTGAATTCTCCTGTAATCCTCCACACAGAACACAACCTGCCAGTATGATTTCTACCCAGAGACACTGAATTCGAATATCTGACTTCCAGAATGGTAAGAGAATAAGTGTATGAACTTTAACTCACCTGGTTAGTAGTAATTCATTACAGTAGTCACAGGAAAAGAATGCACTTATTTCATATAAGCCCCCCAAAGCACACACTTTCCCTCAATAGAGTAATTCGGCTGTAGACAGTTTTCTTTTCATTACCTTTTAATCTTCACTAACTCAACAATTTTTACAATTTAGTTGCATATGCAACATGACTCTAGCATATTAAAAATTGTGTGGTGTCAATTTCAAACCTTATATATTTTTCTAGATACTTAAAAAATACTGATTTCTAACTTAATACAGCTATGCTCAGAGATCAGCCTTTGTAAGATTTCAGACCTTTTTTCAATATGACTCAAAACTTATCGGAATTTATTTTGGGCTCAGCATAGGGTTTGGTTTCATTTTTGGTAAAAGTTGTAGATAGATAGGTATATATATATATATATATATATATATATAAACTGCGTATGTTTTACTATTATGAATAACTTTCCATATGTAAAAAACTCAGATTGATTGACAATAATTTTCAAATGTTCTATATCCTTTGAGATATTTTTATCTCTCATTGAAAGAGGGAATGTTAAAACGATAGTATATACTTACAGTTTTCATAATTCTATTTTGCTTTATTTTTAACTTGAATTAATATTTGACTTTACAGAGCCACCTAAAATCTGTGATGTTACATGCTGAGAATTAAAAATGTTCCTGTTAGTTTTCATCTCAAATCCATAGTAACATTGTTAATCACAGTTCCTAATATATAGACAATCAGTTATTAAATAAAAAAGTTGGTGTTATTTCACACATTTTGAACCGCCACTGTTTATCTACAATAAGGAATTTTAACTCTAGAATTTACTAACTAATGCATGAATATGCTTTATATTTAATCTAAAAAATATTAAAATAAGCACTTCACTTTCTTAATATCAGTACCTGCAGTATTCAACATCTGTAATATATCTCCAGACATCACAGGAAGTTTTAAACCTAATTCCATATTAAAGGGAGTACAGTTTAATTCCTTAAAACCAAAAGTCTGGTTTAAACAATGCCTGCTCCATATTTAAAAAAATAAATGTAAGTGATAAATAGACAAATAACATAATTAGAAGCAGTATTCTCATGTATTTCTCCCAGAGCATAAAAGCCTTTTAGTACAAGGTACCAGCAGGTGAGAGAAAGCTTGGTCTCCTTAACAGCTGTAGGCAGAAAGTTCAGCTTTAGAGAATTGTAAGGCAAAGGAAAGTACCTGCAATCTAGAGTCAGAAAGGAACTAATTTTCATTCTCTGTGTTGCATAGAAAACAAATGAAGACTGCAGACCCTCACTTCCACACTACAGGATCTTTGTGGGTCCTTGCTCTTGTTTCACTTGGCACCCCTGATCCACCCTCACATTCCTGTCAAACCATCTTTATAGTTCTTTATCAAGCCATCTTCATATTTCTTTCCTTCCTCACACTCTCAGCCAGGGCTTGCTTCTGGCTCTGTGTTCAGGGTCCTCCTAAAAGGCTCAGGGGCCATAAACAGTGCCAGGGATCAGATCCTCATGCAAGGCAAGAGCCTTTTCCCACTGTGCCATCACTCAGCCCCTTCACAATCTATTTCTCAGCTGAATTAATTAGATAATTATTAGATGTTCTTGTTGAGTAAGACTTTGTTGCTTCCTTTTGATTGCTAGACTTTTTTGTTTATGCTCTGGCCTTCGATTTTGACTCGTATTCATAGATTTCTTTTCTAAGATCACTTACAAGCAGAAACTGGGTTTTAGTGAGTCTAATTATAAAACCAATTCCAGGGGCCAGGAAGGTAGTAGATGCAAGGCTTGTGCCTGAGCTGGGCTTAATGTCCAGCACCCTGTCACCCCTAATACCCACCTTGAGGCCCGGTGGTCACAACACTGCAGGGTTCAGGGAATACCACATTCTCAGGCCCCGAGTTGAACTGTCAGCTCAGTTGTCGTGGAATGGTAGGCAATGTTTTCTGGATCCCCTAAACACTACTATGGAGTTTCCCTCTATTCTACAAATTCAAGATAATTTGGTCTTTTGCCATATTACAAAAAGATTTCATTAACATTTGGGGAATTAATTTTGGTGGGGGAGGGTGTTCATATCAGCTGTGCTTAGGGATATCTTCTGATGGTGCTTAGGAAACCACATGCAGTATCTGGGACAGAACCTGGGTCAGCATGTGCAAGGCAAATAACATACTTGCTGGACTACCACTTGGGCCCAACATCATCACTTTTCCACATGGGGCTGGAGTGATAGTACAGCACATAGGGCATTTGCCTTGTATGTGACCAATCCAGTTTTAATCCCCAGCATCCCATATGATCCCCTGAGCACTGCCAGGAGTAACTCCTGAGTGCAAAGCCAGGAATAACCCCTGAACACTGCCTACTTTGACACACCCCGCAAATAAAAAAAAAAAAAAACTTTCTCCACAGATCGGCTTACTAATTTTTAATCCTTGAAATAGACCTACATGCTATCCTTCCCAGATTTGTCCAGAAATACAAAGAAATAGGAAGTCTCCCAGATGGGTTCTATGAGGCAAATCATACCATTTACAAAAGCAACTAACTGAGACTGAGATCACTGAAACCTAAACTTACAGGCCAGTAACTCTGATGAACATAGATGCAAAACTACTTAATAAAATTTAGTGAACAAATCCAACAATAGATTAAAAAGGATCATTGACTGTTGGAGGACAGGTTTAGCTATTCTGGGAGTTTTGTTGTTTGCCCACTCCCAGCTTAATCTACTTAAGTCAAGGTTCATTCTAATGAGACCTCTCTTCTATGTAAACACTGCTAGAGGGTGTGGCAGTTACAGAAGTCACCTTGATTGAATAAATTCTGACTTATACATCTACTAAGACTTCTATGTTTTCTAGATTGGGCACAGCTCCTCTTTATACCCACTGCACCCACCATGGGATAGTTAGAATTTACTAGGAGAGACTACCACCCTGGCTACGCTGAGACTATAGGAAGACTATAGGAAGGATCATACTAGTTTGCTCTAAGCAGGAGAGTGTGACCCTTTCAGTACACGAGAACAAGATACTCAGAATCACCCTGGTGCAGATAATAAGAAGGACCTTGTGGGTACCATCTAGATTACATGAAGCTCATGAAGTTAAAATGTATTACTTTATATCAGCCCCCTCTCTCCAGTGTTTTACATAAGAGGTAATCTTGGTAGAAAGGATTAGACCTTGGCATAACCTTTGTTTATACCTGCAATAGGGTGTGGCACTACACTCTATTTAGAGTTCTTTGTTGACATGACCCTCCCGGTTGGATTACTTTGGTGTATATAAGGGGACTGACTTGAGGCCCCTTCACCTTTTGACCTTTGACCTTTGGGCCTTTTAGCTTTTGGCTTTGGCTCCTGTGGCTTTTGGCTCCTTGGGCCTTTTGCTTTTGGCTTTTTGCTCTTTGGCCTTTTGCTCCTTCTTCTGGGTAGGACTCAGCTCGGGTGAGATCCTCTCTCTTTGGTGGGAGACTTAGGCTCTTTTGTATGGTCTAAGTTCAACCAGAGCTGAAGTTTTTTTCATTATATTGGAGTGCTGTGGAAGAGCTTTTTGTATTCTTAAAAGCCATTTTGGAACTGCACCGGACTTATGAGTTTTAATCTGTTCTCCCGGTGTCCTCGGAGGTAGAAGACAACCTCTGTCCTGACACTGTTGGGGACCCCTGCGGTGTTCCCCAACAATTGACCATGACCAAGTGAGATTTATTCCAGGGATACAAATATGATTTAATTATACAAATTAATCCATGTGAAATACTGCATCCATTTAAGATCTAAAATCCATTCAAAGCTCAGGAACAAAAAAATAAAATAACCTCATTAAAAAATGGTAGAGAAGGATAGTTTCTCAGCCTTTGGCTAAGATCAAGTATAAAAATGGGAGAGGAAAAGAAAAGATTTTAGGTGTAAAAAAAACTTTTCAAAATACAGAATATACTTCTCTACATTAATCTATGTCCCTGATATTTCTATCACAGCAATTAGTGAGTCTTGCAAACATTGAACTGACAAACAACCTAACTGGCAACCAAAAGCTTTAACATGCATATTTTAATTGTCTTAAATATAAATGAAATGAAAAAGTTGTAGTTAATCCATTCTAGATGAAAACAGCTGTTATTTGATTGCTTTTGCTATTTATAAATGTAGGCATTAACCCATAATGTCATAATCATCAAATATTTCTATTATACTTTTAAATTGTGCATTTAAGAATCATAGATTATGATAGGTAAGTCTGTGAAAAGATACTTGAAGCAAAAATGTCTAACACTGTCGCCAAATTAAGTGTCTTTAAATTCCTCAGAGCTCTGGTGGGTTTTTAAGAATAAGACTAAATGCTGATGAGGTAAAGTTAATATTGAATTCATAAGCAAGGAAGGAAATAAAATAAACTAATTGCCTTTCAGCAAAGCTTTCAAAATGAATAAAGCAAAACAGCAGCCGAGAAAATACCATGCCACAGAAAATGATTTGCCTTTTCTAGATTCATTTCAAGTTCATAATAGATTTTGTTCCCCTACTTTGGCAGTAATACATTTATTTCATGCCCAATTTCGAGCAAAGTCAACCCAAGAATCCCTTATAAATATAAAATAAAACGACTTCTTATCATCTGAGCTATACCAATATGACACCAGATGAACTTAGAAGAGCCTAATGCAGTGCTGAAATAATATCTGAGCAGGAGTCTTACTACTACCTACTAAAGAAAAGCATTTGTTATTTTCTCAGTGCACATAGATCAGTTTTTCACTCATATTAGACATTTAGGCAGGATGTGTCTTTATGTATTTGTCACTAAATTCTCTAGAATGGAAGAAATGATGTTACAGCAAAGTTTGTGCACAAGAGCTCCTCCCTCTCTGTCTCTCTCTGTCTCTGTCTCTCTCTCTCTCACACACACACACACACACGTTAACAGTAGTACTCCCCCTTAAAAAAAGTAATTGCAATGGTTTAGGTTTCCTCACATGGTATCACCTCATCTTCAAAGAGCAAAGTTTCTCTGATTTAGGAGAAATTCTACCATTCTTCCTCTTTCTAGCCCATTCACCTTGCCAGACTTTTTCCAGCTATATTTACAGTCTAGTCTCATCAAAGTTATATTAATTGGGGCATTGCAAAATACCCCCAAATAGGTCTCAAGCTTAATGAAAAAAAGGTCTTGATATTGCCAATTCTGTGGGCCTTACCCATCATGTACTGCAGAGATGCTTTGCTGGGAATGTGGAGTCTTTTCTGTGGAGCAATGTCATCTCTGCTGTCCATGGATGAACATTTCCACTGTAAATTCTGAATTATTCACAAGTTGTCTTTTATTCAAAAGAGTAAATTCTTCTAGAGTTTAGTCTTTCTCTAGGTCATGTTCATTCTCCTTATTTCCTTGTCACCACCTCCCACCCCAGGTTTTGTCTGGCCCACTTTGATGCAGTGAGCATCATGGCTTCACAGCAGCCATGCCAGCAAGGAAGGCCGCAATGCCCTTCCTCCGATGGATGCTTTGTTCTCAGCACACTGTGTGACCCAGGCTCCTGCCTGATCCTCATTATAGTGAAGCCAGTATAATGTAAACTATACGGTGTAAATCATTGCCACAATCAAAAAGAAACCTATTGTTTTATTTTTCACCTTGAATTGTGGAAGCCAATAGACAAATGGTGCACAAAAACAATTTTGACATTTGTCAGAGTCCAAGGAGGAGAAGGACAGAAGGAATGAAATGAAGGAGGGAAGAAAAGGAGGATGGGAAGTGGGGAGAGCAGAAGGTCAAGGGCTTGGGTACATGGATGGTGGAGAATTGGTATGTCTCTGGTCTAACCACAAATCCAACAGCACTGGACACATGAGGCTCCATCAACAACCAAACTATCACTCCTGCCAAAGGGCTGGAGTGATAGTAGAGAGGGCATTTGCCTGGCATGAGGATTACCCAGTTTTGATACCAGGCATCCCTTATGGTCCAGGAGCACTGCCAGGAGTGATTCCTGAGTACAAAGCCAGGAGTAACCCCTAAGCATGGCTGGGTGAGACCCAAAAAGAAAAATATGTGCCCGACAAGGATGGGAGCGAACCTGGGGTACACTGGTGGAGGGAAGTTGACACTGGTGGTGGGATCGATGTTGGAACATTTTATGTCTTGAATAATTATGAACAATTTTTTAATCACAGTGCTTTAATAACATTTAAAAAATAAACTGTTTAATATTAAGAAAAATAAATATCAAATACCTATGACCCCCCAAGTCCCAAAAAACAAAAGATAAAAAAAGTCACAGATGTATTTTAGCTTCCTCTTTGGTATTTGTTTATTTGGGGAAATAAAAAATATACTTGATCACCAAGAGTATGCCACCCGCACGGCAGAGCCTGACAAACTACCCGTGTCATATTTGATTTGCCAAATACCAGTAACAATTGTAGACCTCGTTCCCATGACCTGATGGAATGGTTTGAGGCTCTTTATGTTCCTGGAGAAAGCAGATGCCCTTGGGCTCTACTAGCATGAGACAGGACATATGGAGATGTTACTAGTGCCCGCTCGAGCAAATCGATGATGAATGGGAAGACAGTGATAGAGTGAATAGACAAACAGGGACCATAAAAGAAATGAAATTTGTGAAACAAAAAGAAAATTGACCCAACAAGTAACAAAATGTCCTGCAGGTATTTGTGGTCTTTCAAAATAATATAGAGATTAAGAAAATTAAGTGCTGATTAGGCTCTAACTTCTGCACTCTCAGTGCAGATTTACTTCCACTTTCTTCCAGAGAGTGCCTAAGGAGAAATTGGTTCAGTGAAGAAAGAAGACCCAGAGAAGTCAAAATTTCTATGTAGTGAATTCTCCATTTCTCTTATCTATTCCCATCACTATCTCCTTTCCCTACTGACCCCAACTGTATCTTGGGCATGTCTTAGACAACTCAACTTTAAAACTCAGGACAGATTAAAATAGAAACTTAATTGAATATGGTCAAAATGGTCATGTGATAATAGTAAGGAAAATTCTAGTACAATTTAGACCATTATTTCTCATCTTTCTGACTGTACCCTTTTGGGGGTCTGGTCCTCTTTTGTATTATTTAACCCTTTTTATGGCATGACTCCCCATTTACAAAAATTCAGCTGTAAATGTGAACTGTTTCTCTTGGAAACGCTGATTCAGATCATTGGTCGTTGCTGTTGATGTTTCTATTTCTGAATGTCTTAACATCTGAACACTAAGGATATTGTAAATGAGTATGGGAAAACATTTGCTTTCTTAAAAAAAGGTCAAGAACAAGGTTTCTTAAATTGTTTTTACTCATTATTTTCTTTTTTTTTCTTTCTGTTGTTTTTGGGCACACCAGGCAGTGCTTAGGGCTTACACCTGGCTCTGCACTCAGAGATCTCCTGGTGGGCTCTGTGGACCATATGTGTTTCCTTGGAATCAAACCCAGGTTCACAATGTACAAGGCAAGAACTGTACCTGCTGTACTTAGCATTCCAGACCCTCATGTCTATTCACTGAAGAAAAGCAACTTGGATGAGGGTTTCCACCAATACCTTGGCGTCAGCAGGCAGGCAATTTTTGAATAAATTTTTGGTTCTTGCACCTTTTACTGTCACATTTTTCATGACCTCACATTCAGTCATAAGATTTCAGATAGAGTCATGGCCTGTGGTTTTGAAGTTAGAGGCTAAAAAAGAACCACCCCTCATGTTGGCAGAAGGTAGATCTAAGGATATGCAAAGGAAGATCTGATGGATACTGCCTGTTAACAGATACACGGGGTATTCTGGCAGACTATCTCCCAATGGAGTTAGTATGTAGAATTCCCTAGTGAGACTGTTAATCAAGCTGCAGTTACACAGACAAGGCTATCCAAGGTCATTTCTCTGCACATTTCCTTGTTGGCTATAACTAGCCCAAGATGGAGTCTAATGGACGATGCTTAAAGTTAGGCAGAAAACAGGTTTTTCTTGTTCTTCTGTCTGACATGTCTTTGCCATCATGGGCTAGTCCAGAAGGCTGCATTAGCAACTGTAATTCGTTCTTTTGTTCATCTCATCTTACCTAGATAGCACCCCCTTCAGATTTTTGGTTCCTGGTTGTCTCCTTCCTATTATTCCTAAGTCCTATTCAATGAATGTGAACTGTCTTTGTAATGTAAACCATGCAAACTAAGTTGTATTGCCCTCTGGGACGAGGGGATAAGAGAGTTGGGGTCCTTGTGGAGGTGGTCAGTCAGCTCAAGTCAGTCAGCTCAAGTCAGTCAGCTCAAGTCAATCAGCTCTGTTCAGTTAGCTGCGATCAGTCAGCTGCCAAGATGAGAGCTGCTGCCCCTCCAGCTGGTGATCATTAAAAATATTAATGAATATACGTTGTGTTCCTGGAGTCTCATCTCTGTGCCTCTGACCCAACAGGACATTCCTGCTTCACCTCAAGTAAGCAAAAAAGAAAGAAGAAAGAAAAAAAGAAAAGAAAATGATAGTCCAGCGGGTAGGGCGTTTGACTTGCATATGTCCTACCCAGGTTCGATGATCCTCAGTATCCTGTATGGTCTCCTGAGCACTGCCAGGAGTTATTCTTGAGCTCCGAGCCAGGAGTAACCCCTGATAATTGCTCAGTGTGACCTAAAAAAGAAAAAAAAAAGAGCTACCTCTTACCTACACAGATCTCATTGCTGTTTTATCCACTCACAGCTTAATCTATTTACATGTTCTTAAACCAAGGTTCATACTAATGAGATTTCTCTTCTATGTAAAAACTGATGGAGGGTGTGGCAGTTACAGAAGCTGTTTAGGGTTCTTTGTTGACAGGACCCTCCCTGAAGTTAGCATTACTTTTTTGTATATAAGGGGACTGACTTAAAGTACTGTCTCCTCTTAGATGGGACTCCTCTTTGGTGGGACTCCTCTTTGGTGGGACTCCTCTCTGGTAGGATCTGCTTTGGTGGGACTCTCTCTGGTAATATCCTCTTTGGTGGGACTCTCTCTGGTGGAATCCTCTTTGATAGGAGACTTGGACCCTTGTATATGGTCTAAGTTCTGACCAGAGCTAGAGGTCTTTCATTATATTGTATTGTGGTGCTAGTACATTATGCTTTATTTAAAGCCACTTTGGAACTGTGCCAGACTTGTGAGTTTTCATCTGTTCCCCAGTAGCCTTGGAGGTAGAAGAGAACTTCTGTCCTGATACTGTTGGGGACCCCAGCAGCTCCCTGACCATTGCCCAAAGCAAGACACATGTCCACTAGGAACTACAGGACACAAGAATGACACAAGAAGTGCTGTGTGGCTCTGTCTCAGAGAAGGCTGGAATGAGGTATGTCTACCTCATAGACTCAGATATGTAGGTCACAGGCAGAGAGTGGGTTTAGTTTTGAAGACCTTGTGAATCCACTCGTTTAGACTCTGATATGCTCACTGTGTTTCAGTTTTCTGTGTGAGAGGTCCTTTGCAAAGAACAACAAAATCTTATTTTAAATTCTGAGTGTGCAGCCTCATTTCGTAGCACATCTGTTCCATGATCTTCACACACATAAATTGTTCCACATAAATTGTTCCAAAGAAGACCTTAGTGAAAAGTCTTATTTTGCATTCTCATCATGAAAAGTCTAAAATAAATGATTTTTTTTCAATAGCATACTTACTATGTGAACAGTTTTTTTTTAATCACAGTGATTTTTCCCCAAAGAAACTTCTTCTACAAAGAAGTGATCATTGATGTCAAAAGAGAGGTTCGACAGGGTGATACCAATTTCACCAAAACTCTTCAGCGTCACCCTCGAGAACATCATGCGACAATTAGAATGGGAAGGAATGGGAGTGAAGATAGATGGTCGGCAACTACACCACCTCTGCTTCACTGATGACATCGTTCTAATAACACCAAACATTAGCCAAGCAGCACAAATGCTGGCTGACTTTGACCGAGAATGTGGAAAGATAGGTCTACAGCTGAATCTGAAGAAAACTATGTTTATGAAAAATGAACTATTTCCTGAGGCCCCATTCACTCTCAATGGAACAAACATCTCTGAATGCAGCAGTTATGTGTACCTAGGTTGAGAAGTCAACATGATGAACGACCTAAAACCTGAGCTGCACAGGAGGAAGAAAGCAGCATGGAATGCCTTCAAGAAATAGCCAAAAGGACAAAGAACTTCCAGCTCCTGGCACATCTCTTCACCTCCACTGTTCTCCCTGCATTAACATATGTCTCAGAGACCTGGGCCCTACGAAAGCAGGATGAGAATGCTATTCGGGTCTCCAAGAGAGGAATCGAAAGAGCTATGCTTGGAATATCACGTCTCACTCAAGTGAGTGAAGGAATCCGGAGTTCTGACCTCCATCGCTATTCCAAAATCAGGGACGCTGTCTCCTTTGTCAAGGCTTCGAAAATCAGATGGGCTGGACATGTAATGCAATTTGGAGACAACCGCTGGACTAGAGCCGTTACCGACTGGATCCCACAGAATGTCAAAAGATCATGTGGCCGCCCACCTAAAAGATGGTCAGACTTCCTTGTTAAGACCCTGAAGGAACGGTTTGAGGCTCTTCATATTCCTAAATCAACCAGATTCCATTGGGCTACATTGGCACTTGATAGGGTATAATGTAAATGTTACTGGTGCCCGCTCTAGCAAATCAATGAATAACGGGATTCAAGTGATCAAGTGATCACGTGATTTTTCCCCACACCACACTTTTCCCATATTGATTAAGGAAAGACAGTGAATTTCACAAAATGTATTTCTATGGGCAGGTGGGTGTAGTCCTGATAATGGTGTTCTCATAATCTTTCTTAGGCACAGTAAATTGTGTGAAAACAAATAATTAGTAATTTTGTTCAGGGTCTAGTTCTCAAATATGAACAAGTTCCAGAAAGTACAGGAGAGTATTAGCTAATATATGCAGTGAAAGGGATCTAGCTATATGGACTTTTTTATTGCCCAATGATAAGAGAGGTTCAGATTTCAATTTTTCATATATTATGGAAATTCCATTTTCATATGTTGAGAGTTTTAAGTATTGCTTTCTCTAGAGACCAAACCAATTTATATCCTGCCAACTGTGTGTGAGGATTCTTACTTCTCCTCACCCAGTGCCAGCACTTGCTGTCTCTGGCCTTTTTGAGTAGGCCGCTCTCAGAGGTATGAGATGATTATCTTTGTTATTTTATTTTACATATCCTTGGTAAGTTATAGTGAACCTGTTTTCCTTTTATTTGGCTTCCCGTGTACCTGTATATCTTCCATTTTGGTGATATGTCCACTTGGCTCTATTTACTGTGGATTTTTTTTTGGTTTGAGTTTATATATTTGGATTTTAATGTGCATAATCTACTTTATACATCTGGGTTTTAATTAGATTTATAGTGTGTGCATATTTTTCCAATATGCATATATTTCATTATAATGATACCTTCACCATTGTGGAAAACTTTATTTAATTCCCCTTTAATTTTTTTTCATTTATCCTGCCAGTGGAGATGAATTATGAATCAAACCTTTATCATGTGTTTCTATTGTCATTATATTTTAATTTTTGTTTTGTTTCTGAGCCACACCAGGTTGTACTCAGCACTTACTCTGAATCTCGACCCAGGGATTACTCCTGGTAGTGCTCAGAGATCGGATGGGTGCAAGACTAATGTACTATCCACTGCAGTATTGCACCAACCTTTATATGGAATGTTTTGCCTATGTTTCATTTAATGTGTCTGTGGATTTGGGTCTACTAGCAATCATTTTTAATAATGTTCACCTAACATTAATTAACATAATTAATGGTAAGGAATTTTATTTGACTATCTTTCTGTAGTCTTGCATCTTATATTTCTTATTAGTGAATTACAGTTCCGCTGTACAAGTCTTTTACCTCCTTTGTTAACTCCTAAGTAATTATTTAAAGTTCTAGTTTAGATTTTTATTTGTAATTTTTATTATATAGAAATATTTATCTACAATATTACCAATATTATATTTTCATTCTTGCAGTTTTGTTCTGCCATATCCACCACCAGGATGCAGAGATCCCTCCCCCATTCTCCCAATTCCCTTCCTCCTTTCTCCTTAGTATCCTGAAGAATGCAGTTTTGTTTGTCTCATGTCAGAGTTGTTTCCATTAGGGATTGTCTAATTCCTTCCTTTGTTTCTTTATACACTGCCTAGGATCAAAATATTATGGTATAAATTGGATTAAAATTAATTGCTCCTATGAAGAAGGAAATTTAATTTATCTGCTATCACATGCATACATGCAACTTATTTCTGTACATTAATTTAATAGACTTCCTCATTACTGTTTGGTTTCCTATTTCTATTAGGTTTATGTGTGTGTGTGTGTGTGTGAGACGGTTTTAAGCTTTTGAATATATAACACCTGAAAATAGTGGTAATTTATTTCTTTTTCAATTTATTTCTTAACTATTTTATGTGGGTAGCACTTCCGATAAATGTTAAATAACAAAGATGAAATTCAACATCCTTACCTTTTTTGCCTGATCTTATGAAAAAAGCTTCATTTTTTTTACCATTAAGTAAGTAGTGATAAATTTGTCTTATACAGCTTTGGTTATGTGAAGATTTGTTCCTTTGGTATGTTTTATTATAAACACACAATTTTAGTGTGTTTTTATTATAATCATATGTTGAATCTTGCTGAAAACATTTTTGGTCTTATAGATAGGATAATGTAGCTTTCCTCTTTCCTTTGTTGATGTGGTGTGTTAATTAATTGGTGAGCTGAATTATCCTTACATCCCTGGGATCAATCCCACTTGATCCTGATAGATATTGATATTTTAGTGACATGGTATATATATACTTTGAAGAGATATAAATCTATACCCGTAGAGCCGACACATTCCTTAAGCCAATGTAATCATACATATAAAGCAAATATATATATATAATGCATAATCTGTATACATATATAGACATGTATGTATGTATATATGTTTTACTGATATAAATGTATCTGTTCATCAGTAAGTGCATGAACTGAGAGCCTACTACTGAGAGTATCCCACCTGCACAGCAGTGCCTGGCAAGCTACCTGTGTCGTATTTGATGTGCCAAAAACCAGTAACAATTATAGACCTCATTCTCATGACCTGAGCAAATGGTTTGAGGCTCTTCATGTTCCCTGGAGTGAGCAGATGCCTTTGGTCTACATTAGCACATGACAGGACATATGGAGATGTTACTGGTGCCTGCTCGAGCAAATCGATGAACAACGGGAAGATAAGTAATACAAGTGATCTATCTGTTTTACAAAATAGGTCATCTGATTGTGTGAACTCAATTGTAACTCATAATAAACATCAAGTCTTTGACAAGGGTAACATTATACAGCAAAAACAAGTCATGAATGTAAATCACTTTCTTTCAGTTAGTTGAAATTTTCAAAATTTCAGAGTTGCTGCCTGTTCAGGTAAATGCTCAATATCTTCTAATCGTGCACTTGTTCTTTATTATTCCTAGTAAAAGATTTAGCCAATCATTCATAATTTTGATTTCTGATGCTTGGAATATTACTTATTTTTTGCAAGAGTCTTCTTTGATGCCCTGTCCTCTCCCACACACCTGCGCCAATTATGGCCTGCAATTCACTTCATTGCACTTGAATCCCCCTCTCCTATACTCAGATAAGTTCCCTATCAAACTCTAGGTCCTCTCTCCATCAGTAACTAAACTGTTTTCTAATTCATTGTTCATCTACTGTAAATGAGGCTAGTTTGCTTATAAGATCAGAGTACTGATTGATACCAAGTTAATTCTAGACCAGCTGCCCTCACCCTTCTGAAATAATCTGCCCTCACTGAGGGTAAAGCCATTCAGATATTGCAATGTCTTCTTCAAATTGTCTTCAAATAAACTGACCTTGATATTTCTTGCTTGTTATTAGTTCTTACTTTTCAGACTTTTCTCAGCTTTGCTAATTCAAATTTGTCTTCTCTTAGACATTATCCACAACCAAGCCTCCTGACTAAGTCCTTAATAATTTATATCTTGTTAGTAACATTTCAATAACTACATAGTTCAAACATTACATATTTTAGATACATTTTTTAAAATATTACCTCTACTACATTTATTAAATTTAAGAACTCTAATGCTGTGACTGCCAAACTTTCTATTTCTTCTGATCTTGCTTGCTTGATGTTGTCTAATACGTTCTTTGTCTCTTTTTATATTAGGTATAAAGGTATTTCACTTGAAACACTAATGAATAACTTCAGTCATATTTCTGCATAGTTATTCATATAGTTCTTGCAAGAATTCAAGCTCCACATACTCTGAATCTATGTTCTGCATTTTTGCTCTGCCCAGAGGTTGCTGAAAACTTCAAGCATATGTCATATAACTTTAAAGATTTTGCTAGTTTGAATTCAAAGAAGTCAATCTCATTTGTGCCCTCAATCTTACAACACAGTGGTTTCTTTCACTGACATTCTTCACAATAGCTATTTAAATCATTTTCCAATTTCTCTAAGCATAAGACCCTACAAAATCTTCTGTCAGCAGAAAAACAGTATCTTCTCAGCAAAAAAATAGTAAACAATTTCTTATCATTAAAGCCATCAGTATATTCGTATGGTGACTTACAGAATAATGGAATTCAATTGTGGTTCCCTTGATTTAATTGGTCTGAACTCCATTTGTTTACAATGTTGTTTTCTAAATTGTTGATTTCCTATGTCCTGGAAGTCATCTCTTTGGATACCACCATCATTTTAAATCTTTAACATTTGTTGAAGTAAATATATCATTATATCCTATGTTTTAAACTATCCACTCATTTTCTTGAGCTAATAAAAACACTCTTAATACTCTTATCACTATGTGAGTTCCCACAATCATAGAATCATAGATATTAACTATTATAGTCAAAGTTATACAAGTACTGTCTTTCATTTTTGCTCGTTTGTCTACCTCAGTTTGGAATGATCTGATTTCCAACTCTAGTAAACTAATGTAATTGCTGTGTTCATTATTATCATTCAGCTACTTATTGATAAATATTTTCCTATTTTATACTGTAAATGAATATAGTATCAGGGTAGCAAAAGGATCTTTGTTTTACTATTTTATAAAGCTAGTTCTTGGAAAGCATTATTATTAATTTCTTGGCAGAATAGAAACATGTTATTTTATCTTAATTTAATTTCTATTTATGGATTCAAGCACTATTTCATGTTTATATAGCCCCAGGTGCTTTAGTAAGTCACAGGAATTTATTGTTATGACAAGTCATAACTGATGCTACTGAATTTATGGTTTATGGATTTGTTTAATGCAGGTCATGAATTTCCCATTTTTGCAGAATTATATGAAATATTTTAAACCAGAGTTCAGGATATAATGATTCAAAGATTATTCTGACTAAAATTCTTTGCTGTCTATAAAAAGGGAAAGCCCAAAAATGATATAATTTTTTAATCAACATACTGATACTTGAGTAGCATTTATGCAGTAGTGTTGGAGGACAGATTTAGCTATTCTGGGAGTTTTGTTGTTTTTCCCACTCCCAGCTTAATCTACTTAAGTCAAGGTTCATTCTAATGAGACTTCTCTTCTATGTAAACACTGCTAGAGGGTGTGGCAGTTACAGAAGTCACCTTGATTGAATAACTTCTGACTTATACATCTACTAAGACTTCTATGTTTTCTAGATTGGGAACAGCTCCTCTTTATACCCACTGCACCCAGCGTGGGATAGTTAGAATTTACCAGGAGACTACCACCCTGGCTACGCTGAGACTATAAGAAGACTATAGGAAAGATCATACTAGTTTGCTCTAAGCAGGTGAGTGTGACCCTTTCAGTACACGAGAACAAGATACTCAGAATCACCCTGGTGCAGATAATAATAAGAAGGACCTTGTGGGTACCATCTAGATTACATGAAGCTCATGAAGTTAAGATGTATTACTTTATACCAGCCCCCTCTCTCCAGTGTTTTACATAAGAGATAATCTTGGTAGAAAGGATTAGACCTTGGCATAACCTTTGTTTATACCTGCAATAGGGTGTGGCACTACACTCTGTTTAGAGTTCTTTGTTGACATGACACTCCCTATTGGATTACGTTGGTGTATATAAGGGGCTGACTTGAGGCCCCTTCACTTTTTGCCTTTTGGGCCTTTTAGCTTTTTGCTTTTGGCTCCTCGGCCTCAGCTTTTGGCTTTTGGCCTTTTGCTCTTTGGCCTTTTGCTCCTCTTCTAGGTAAGACTCAGCTCGGGTGAGATCCTCTCTCTCTTTGGTGGGAGACTTAGGCTCTTTTGTATGGTCTAAGTTCGGACCAGAGCTAGAGTTTGTTCATTATATTGGAGTGCTGTGGAAGAGCTTTTGTACTATTAAAAAGTCTTTTTGGAACTGCACCGGACTCATGAGTTTTCATCTGTTCTCCCGCGTCCTTGGAGGTAGAAGAGAACTTCTGTCCTGACACTGTCGGGGACCCTGGCGGCGTTCCCTGACATCTGGCATCTCTGGGTGGGCACGACGGACATCGTCTGGCCTAATCATCATCGGACAGAGATCATCTGCGTCCGAACCATGAGTAAAATGATGGATTTCTCATGGTATAGATATGTTGTATCTTTTATTGGGTCAGAATCATACATAGCCCAGTCAATGAAGTTCCTTTCTGAGAACTACTCTATCTTTTCACAAATCATCTGGGTCTTTGCGATTCTTAAACTGTACCTTTGTGTAAGGACAATGTTTAATAGAGAGAGGGAAGAAAGTAATAGATTGAATGCAATCTTAAGGGATGAGGTTTACTCAACGATTAAAGAAATAAGTAAGAATCATAAAATTACAGGCAGACTGGTCTTAAAGCTTGAGGACAGAATTATTAAACAGAGTTTAAAATTTGAAAAGAAATTAGAAGAACAGGATTTAAAATTCAAAGAAAAATTAGAAGAACAGGAAAGTAAAATTATTAAACAGGATTTAAAATTTGAAGTAAAGTTTGAAGAG
This sequence comes from Cryptotis parvus, assembly GCA_021461705.1. NCBI lineage: Eukaryota > Metazoa > Chordata > Mammalia > Eulipotyphla > Soricidae > Cryptotis > Cryptotis parvus. The sequence goes on along the minus strand of JAJIBD010024255.1, from coordinate 95,916 downwards.
CAGAAGAAGGATATCAGTAGATAAGCACTATCTTAGAGGGAGAAATTGACAAACAGAGAGTTAGGATAGATGGACAGAAAGAGGAGGTTTGGAAGTTAGACATAAGATTGAAAGAACAAAAGGAAGAAATATATAGGAAACTTGGAAACTTAAACCAAGAAATGGATGTGTTACGCAGGGAGATTTCTGATTTCATAACTTATCAATCAGGACCTAGCATACCTGATACTGAGGCGTGAACCAACTAAAAGCCATTCACAAACATGCCCCAAGGCTGTAGACTTGAAAAAGGTGTATACATTCCCAGCGAAAAAATCTAAAAAGAATTCTAATGTGGCTGATAACTTAGAGGAGGAACAGGGAAACCCAGAGGAGGCAAATTCTCAAGGTGAAAATCTCCCCGAGTTAATACCTTCAAAGGGGAAGATGCTCTTCTGACAGATACTACAAGCTCTGATGAGGAAGAAGGGGAGAAACAGGTTAGCTCGTGGCAGGCCCCAAGAGCCTTGCGGTTCCTGTGGTTGTCAATCTAATAATAATCAAAGAGCAAAGCCCAGCAATCTTTCTCATGACCAATCTAAAGATAAAGTAAAATCAATTCATGAAGACTTAAAAATTGAGTCAATAACCCCATTTAGGAAGGCTTGCAACAGGTTTGGAATATCAAGTCCTTATTCTTTAAAATATTTAGCTGATTGGAGCCAAAATAAACAGTGGGTATTGTCAGACTTTGAAATGGTAGTCCGTACTTGTCTGAACCAATCACAGTTCATGCAATGGCAAATGTGGTATGCAGATGGGGTTAACATGAATATTGACACTTTAAGAAATACAGAATCTGGCCATAATATAACTTTTGCCATGCTGAAAGGTGAAGGTGAATGGCAAAAGAAAGAAAAACAAGTGACATTACCTGAACCTGTTTTAAGATTTGTTCGGGAGACAGCATTAAAAGCATGGGAAAAAGTAGGTTCCGACCCAGAATATCTAGGTAGCTGTACAAAAACTTACCAGGGTCCTAATGAACCATACTTTGATTTTGTTGGGAGATTAAGTGAGACAATCCAAAGAGAGGTTCAAGACCCATCCACTCAACAAATCCTAAAACGAACCTTAGCATATGAGAATGCTAATCAAAATTGTCGAGCAATACTATATAGTATTAAGGAAAAGGAAGACCTCATGGGATATCTGAAGGCCTGTAGAAATGTTGTTTTGGCCTCCCATGGGACACAGAATGCTATAGAGGCTTATCCCATACAGCAGGAGGAGTGGGAGAGGGGTGAAATGTCAAACAGCTTCAGGGGGGAGAAACAATAATCCTCAAAGGATAAACAGTTACCAGGAAAACCATGCTAATAATCACAACCCCACCCCTCGGAGGGCCCCACCTGGACCATGCCCAAGGTGCAGGAAGGGAAAACATTGGGCCAGAGACTGTCGGTCTTGGAGACAAAGTCAGCCTCAGGCTTCATCTGGACAGATAACCTGCTTTAACTGTGGAGGGAAGGGGCACAACCATAGAGATTGCCCATCTCCTAAAACTATCGATACAGGGCAACATCCTAATAATCCTTTTATGGGAAATATTACATGGAATCCCTCCCAGGTTCCACAAGCTCAGCAGGCTAAAATGACACCTATGCCTCCCCCGAATGCGGGAAACTGGGTGGGGGCCAGCCCCAGGCCCAGCTGAATCCAGGGGCACCCTCATCACACCACCTGCCCAGTATCCTCCAAATCAGAACCCACAGAATTGCAATCAATAAATACTCTCCAGCCTACCACATCAGACAATGGCAGTCTTGACATTCTCTGCCCTAAGACTGTCACAATATACCCAAGTCAAGATCCTTACATGCTAAATACAGGGATAAAAGACCTGCTCCCCAGGTAGTATGGGTTTAATTCAGGGGAGCGATTGGCTTAAATTTAAGGGAATTAAGTTGCATTTCGGACTTCTAGATCCTGAAACTCATGGAGAGATAGTACTGTCAATCTCTGTACCAACTAAATGGACTTTTGAAAAAGGGGAACCGCTTGCTAGACTATTATTAATTTTTGAGGATCCGTCTAGTCAGTCCGAACACCCTAGAGCTTGTGGCTTAAACAGTACCAACCCTTCTGCCAACTTCATTGTTGGTTATACAGCCGCACAGTACCAAGCCCACCAGCCACCTGCAAACTATCTAGTTGGGTACACTATCAGGATTTCGCAGGCCAAGCGGCCAATTATACCCATCGAGATTTATAAAAGGAAATTCAAAGGTATGTTGGATACAGGGGCAGACATGACCATAATCTCCACCAAGTATTGGCCCTCTAACTGGGCCCTAAAGAGAGTGTCCCATAGCCTGAGCGGTATAGGCAATATCTCCTCTTCTCTTCTCCGGCAGAGTGTGAGATGGCTGCCATGTATTGGCCCTGAAGGGAACGTGAGCCATGGTCCAGCCTTATATAGCCCCTATGCCTTTAACTTTATGGGGTCGAGACATGCTGGAGCAGTGGGGGCAGTAATCCACATACCTCGTCCACTTCCCCGTCGAGCACCAATTCCAGCTCTCCATAATAAGCCTAACACCGGAGTAACCCTTTTTAATTGGGGCCGCTGTGGTTAAGCACCCACCACCTATCCATATTCAGTGGAAATCTGACAAACCTATATGGACACCACAGTGGCCCCTCAATATCAAAAAGTTAGAGGCGCTGACAAATCTAGTGGAAGAACAGTTGAATTTAGGACATATAGAGTCATCGTTTTCAGAATGGAATTCCCCAGTTTTTGTGATACAGAAAAAATCAGGCAAATGGAGGTTGCTGATTGACCTAAGGAATGTCAATTCCACAATGATCCCCATGGGAGCCCTGCAACCTGGGCTCCCTCCCCAGCAGCTATTCCTAAAGATTGGCCACTAATTATCATTGATTTAAAAGATTGTTTCTACAACATACCTATCCACCCAGATGATTGTAAAAGGTTTGCATTTTCAGTTCCTTCCATCAATCATAAAGGTCCTTTACCTAGGTTTCAATGGACAGTATTACCACAAGGAATGACTAATTCACCAACAATGTGTCAACACTTTGTTGATGAAATTTTGAGACCTACTCATGTTAAATTTCCCAAGGCATACATCATCCACTACATGGATGATATCTTGCTAGCCTGTGATAATTCCAGAGATCTCCAAAATTTGTATAATGAAGTAATGACAGTTCTCCCCAAGGCTGGTTTACAAGTAGCTACGGAAAAAATCCAGATGCAGCCTCCATATGAATATTTGGGCTATGCTCTCACCGCACTACAGTGCGTCCTCAAAAAAATTTCCATTAGTCAAAAAAGGCTCAAAACCTTGAATGATTTTCAAAAACTGCTGGGAGATATCAACTGGATGTGCCCCTCCCTTGGGATTCCTAACTGTGAGCTCAGTAACCTGTTCCACACCCTTGAAGGTGATCCTGTTTTGAATAGCCCAAGGCAACTAACTCCTAAAGCTCAAAAGGAATTAGACTTTTCATGGATCGGCTTCAAAAAATCTTACCTCTCCAGATTTAATCCCGGAGAAAAGGTATGGTTATTGGTCTTCAACACTCCCGAGTCTCCAACTGCTGCTATAGTCCAATAATCTGGACTGTTAGAATGGGTTTACTTACATAACAAGCAGAATCGTACTGCTACAACTTACCTTGAGATGACAGCCAACCTTATAATTAAGGGAAGATCAAGAACTCAAGTATTACTTGGACATGATCCTCATGTAGTTGTACTACCAGACCCTAAAAAAGAAATTAAAGCTGTTTTACCACTCAGTGAAATCCTTCAAAGAGCTTTAGCAGATATTACCCAGCTGGAAAAACCTGGGAATTTTTGAAAACGATACCCTTTGTAATTTCCACCATTGTCCATTCCTCACCTATTCTTGATGCTCCAGTATACTATGTTGATGGCTCCTCATCAGGAAAGGGAGGAATTACTGGTCCTTCATTGACCACAACAGTGCACACAAATTATAAATCTGCTCAGCAAGTGGGACTCGCAACCCTAATACATTTACTATCCCATATATCTGTCCCATGTAATGTGGTGAGTGATTCGGCATATGTAGTTGGTTTATTTCCTGGAATCATCACTGCTTCATTAAATACCCATAATCCCATAATTCAGGAGCTACTCAAGAAACTGCAAGAAATCCTCCAAAAAAGAACATTCCCCATATATATATTTCACATATCCGGTCACACTCTGGCCTCCTCGGGCCGATGGTTCGAGGAAATGCAGCAGCAGATCTCTTGGCAGCACCTGTATTCAAATCAGCTGAGGAAGAGCACCAAACTCTGCATACAAATGCTCGCCACCTTCATGTACATCATGGTATCCCTTGGAGACAAGCTAAACAAATTGTCTGTAATTGTCCTGTCTGTGCTCCCTTACATTGTACATCTCATGTAGCTGGAGCTAATCCTCGAGGTTTACAGACAAACCAATTGTGGCAGATGGACATAACGCATACTAACTTATTCCCAAACAAACCTTTCCTTCATGTGGTCATTGATACGTATTCTCGGTTCATATGGGCTGTTCCAATGACTTCTGAAAGAGCCAAATCTGTTTGCTCCTTTTTACTTCAATGCTTCTCTGTCATGGGTATTCCCCATACCATAAAAACAGATAATGGGCCTGCTTACACCAACAAAACCTTCAAATCATTTTGTGAAGAGTGGCAGATCAAAAATATTACAGGAATTCCATATAATCCACAAGGACAAGGAATTGTTGAACGTGCTCACAGATCGCTTAAAACTCAGTTATTGAAGCAACGAAAAACAAGTATGCCTCCAATGCACTCTTTATCTTTAACATTATTCACCTTAAATTTCTTAAATTTACCTCAGGGCGAGATGTACACAGCTGCTGAAAGACATTTTCAAGAAGATATACAGGCTCAGAAACCAATCGATTCACCTATCTGGGTGAAAATTGATGATAAATGGGTAACAGGTAACCTCCTCATTCGAGGAAAAGGATATGCCTATGTTTCAACTGATGGCAACCCTGCCAAGAAGCTTTGGGTCCCACTATGTATTGTTAAAACTCGAGTTCTCCAAGATTCAGGAAATGCCTAAATTCTTCTGAAATAAGTTGTAGAAAGACGTCGCAAACTACTGTTAAAACCATTTACACTTAGTTCACTTATAATAATAATCTTGCCTTGCAGCCTATTGATGTGATGACTGAAGATAAATTATTCCCTAAAAAAAAAGCGGGGGGGGGCGGGGGTGGAAAAAGCTGAACTCTGGAAATAGCATTCTATGTCAAAACGGTTTAACAATTAATGAGTTTTCTAATATTTCTTGTTTATAGATAAAAAAGAATGTACAGGAAGAGAACTTGGCTACTACAGATTCCCTCTACAGGAACAGACACTCTCTCACCATCAATTTTGCCGGCTTTATATTCATGAAGTGCTTGATTCATTAGCATTTATCACCCTAGATGGGTCATATATACAGCTGTAATATACTGATCGATCCAATTTGTGTGTGTGCATGCGTGTGTGGTGGCCTCCATTATGTTTGTGAATAATGTTGTGTTTATGTTATGTCTAAATTGATGCCTTCTCAATTGGATTCATCAGCTCCTTCGCTGACCTATTAGACTCCTCAATTTTGATTCGTCAGTTCTCATACTTATCTCACTGCTCACCTGAGTTGGAGCTTCTTTATGTTGTTCTCTCCATACCAGACTTGGATTCCTGCCAAATCCCTCATGATCTCTATTTGTGATTAATTTCAAAGTGTTTTTGTCTCACGTAAAATTAAGTTATAGGTATGGTTACCGGTGCCAGTGTTCCCTTGCTGAAGATGCCTTGCAAAATGCCTGTACTGCTGTTCCAGAGACCTATTTCAGTGCTTGAGAAGTTTGTTCCGGTGCTCCTGAAACCTGATCCAGTGTTACTGATAATACATCAAACTCCTGATGATTGCTCTCCTGAGACTCATTCCTATCTTCACCAATGCTGCTGTTCCAGAATCAGTTCTTCAGACCTTGTTCCGGAGATGTGACTTCATGGGAAATTGACTCTCACTAATTTAGGACAATAGAGGCTATAGTCAATTATGACCAAAAAGCCAGAGACATTTTACTATGAACTTTACTCGGTTCAAAATGAATTCAGACATTGAGACAACATATGATATTACCTTGTAATTGGAATTGTTCCTTTTCTGTATCACTCCTCTGTATGTATTATTTAGAATACTTGTATTTTTTATATTTTTGTAAACAAAAAAGGGAGAGTTGTTGGAGGACAGATTTAGCTATTCTGGGAGTTTTGTTGTTTTGCCCACTCCCAGCTTAATCTACTTAAGTCAAGGTTCATTCTAATGAGACTTCTCTTCTATGTAAACACTGCTAGATGGTATGGCAGTTTCAGAAGTCACCTTGATTGAATAACTTCTGACTTATACATCTACTAAGACTTCTATGTGTTCTAGGTTGGGCACAGCTCCTCTTTATACCCACTGCACCCAGCGTGGACAGTTAGAATTTACCAGGAGACTACCACCCTGGCTACGCTGAGACTATAAGAAGACTATAGGAAGGATCATACTAGTTTGCTCTAAGCAGGTGAGTGTGACCCTTTCAGTACACGAGAACAAGATACTCAGAATCACCCTGGTGCAGATAATAATAAGAAGGACCTTATGGGTACCATCTAGATTACATGAAGCTCATGAAGTTAAGATGTATTACTTTATACCAGCCCCCTCTCTCCAGTGTTTTACATAAGAGATAATCTTGGTAGAAAGGATTAGACCTTGGCATAACCTTTGTTTATACCTGTAATAGGGTGTGGCACCACACTCTTTAGAGTTCTTTGTTGACATGACACTCCCTATTGAATTATGTTGGTGTATATAAGGGGCTGACTTGAGGCCCCTTCACTTTTTTGCCTTTTGGGCCTTTTAGCTTTCTGATTTTGACTCCTCGGCCTCAGCTTTTGGCTTTTGGCCTTTTGCTCTTTGGCCTTTTGCTCCTCTTCTAGGTAAGACTCAGCTCGGGTGAGATCCTCTCTCTTTGGTGGGAGACTTAGGCTCTTTTGTATGGTCTAAGTTCGACCAGAGCTGAAGTTTTTTCATTATATTGGAGTGCTGTGGAAGAGCTTTTGTACTCTTAAAAGCCATTTTGGAACTGCACCGGACTTATGAGTTTTCATCTGTTCTCCGGCGTCCTTGGAGGTAGAAGAGAACTTCTGTTCTGACACTGTCGGGGACCCCGGCAGCATTCCCCAACACAGTAGGAGCATTGGTGGTGGACTGATGTAAAACTGTCCCCAAAAACATTCATTATTTGTTAACTGAAACTAAAAAATTAGTAGAGGTAGTCGCTGCATATCACAAAATAAAAAATATGTACCTTTTGGTCAACCCATTTAATTTTCCATGAAAATTTATCTTTCAACCTGATTACTGTGCATCTTACTAAATGTTGACTGCTTTAAATCATATACTTGTATTCAAAATAATATCCAAAGTATCAACAAAGAAGTTGTTGAAATGGCTTTATTGGTGGATAACAATGTATTCATTGATGTATTAATCAGGAACAGTGACAGTCTGTCAATAAAAATTTTAAATGGAGTTTTGTAAAGTTTTATCAGTAATCATAATGGAAAAAATTTGCATCACTTAATATTTTTTAAATTTTGTGGGAAATCACAACTGCGCATCATATAGGCACCAGGGATAAAAACTCATCAGTACACTGTCTCTGCTCCTCACATGCTACCTGTCTGAATGCAAGGTGCCATCCCAATGGAAAACCAGTAGGACAGTCCTACTGTTAAAGAAGAGAGACATCCATGACATTGGCAACTATCGCCCCATCTGCCTGTTTTCCATCATCTACAAGCTGTTCACTCGAGTCATTCTGAACAGGTTTGGCAGAACATTAGATAAAAGGAAAACATGCGAGCAAGCTGGCTTCTGAAAAGGATTCTGCACAATTGACAATATCCTCACAGTAACCACATACATGGGACAGAGCTGACTGGCTCTCCCTGTGCCCAGCTGATCACAATGCATCTGGGAAGGAAGGCAGGTTCTAGCCCTGGCTTGCCATCACAGGATCCTTCCCAGGATCTTTCAAATGTATACACTGTATACAGTTCTAGACAGGTTCTAGCCATACCCTGTCATCCCCGTGAGCCTAGCAAGAAGCCAGAGGAACCCCCCCACACCATGAGGTCAATCATTCTCAACATCCAGACTCCACAGCTCCTCAGAGCTCCACCCAAGAAAATACCCGATCTTTCCCCTTTGAGTTTCATCAGGAAATGCTCAAGATGAGAACCTTCTACTGAGAGTATACTACCTACATGGCAGAGCCTGGCAAGCTATCCGTGCTTTATTTGATATGCCAAAAACCAGAAACAATTATAAACCTCATTCCCATGACCTGAAGGAATGGTTTGAAACTCTTCCTGTCCATGGAGCAAGGAGATTCCCTTGGTCTACACTTGCTTGCAGCAGGATGTATGGAGATGTTACTGGTTCCCGCTCAAGCAAATCTATGAACAACGTGAAGACAAGTGATGCAAGTGATACTTTCCCCCAGCCTGTCGCTATGGCAGGCATTCTTGCCCTCCCCCCCCCCACACCCTTCTAGTCCCTCTCCCTTTTGGGCATTATGGTTTACAATGCAGATACTGGAAGGTTATCATGTTTGTTCCTTTACCTATTTCAGCACACAGTTCATATGCAGAGTTATCATTTCCAAGTATCTTTATCATAGTGGTCCCTTCTCAATCCCAACTGTCTTCTCCACCAGCAGTTGAGAAAGGCTTCCAACTGTGCACAGTCCTCCTGGCCCTTTTTTCTACTGTTCATCGGTATTAGTCTCATGTCATTTGTCACTTGTCTTCTGATTGTTCATTTATTTGCTCAAGCAAGTGACAGTAATGTCCCCATTCATTGGGAATGAGGTCATGGAAGGCAAATGCCATATGCACTGTACTAACTCTCCAGCCTGAAAGTAGTATTTGTTAGTGTGTGTGCATGTGTGTGTGTATTCCTGCCACCTGTCCCTTTTGGTGTTGCAGGTGTGGCTGCGGTCACTGGCTACTTTGGCAGGTGACAGATAGGAGACAGGCTTGTCTACACCCAGGGCTCTGCCTTTTGGGACCTGGATGGTTGATCTCACATAGAAAAAGACTAGGTCCCTTGAATGAACCCAGAGCCACAGCAGAGCCTGGCAAGCTACCCGTGGTGCATTCAATATGCCAAAAACAGTAACAATAGTGGACTTCATTCCCAACAAATGGAGACGTTGCTTGCAGATCTAGAGAAGAGTACCAGAAACTTCTTACTGCCCCTAAAGAAGTTTCTGGTACTCATCTCTAAACCAAAAATCATTCTGATAGGCTGTAGGTCCAAGAAGTCTCAATTTAATCATTCTGAGTCACTTAGAAAGTTGTGTACATGTAAGTAGTTCACATCGCTAAGTCTAGACCCCCATCTATAAACTGTACAAAATCATCAGGTCACTGAATTACTGTGAAGGTTAGGGAAAATGAACAATCAGAACCAAGTTAAACAGGCAAAAAGCTGAAAGTTACTATATTTCACTCAACATGATGCTATTCAAGGCATCTATGTATAGGTTAATTTCATAGCTTAATTTTTCTAAAAGCTTAAGAGTATTGCATTGTATAGTTGTGCCATTATACTACCATGAGATATACAATTACAAAGTTGTTCATGATTGGGTTTCAGTGATGCAGTGTTCCAGCACCCATCCCTACACCAGTGCACATTTCCCAACATCAATATCCCCAGATTCCCTCTCCCTCCCTGCCTCTATGACAGGAACTTTTCTTCTCTCTCTCTCTTTCTCTCTCTGTCTCTCTCATTCTTTCATTGCACAATATGACATGCAATACATATATTTAGGGGTTATCTGTATATCTCTTTGCCTACATTCAATGATCAGCTCTACTCTGGCATTAATATTTCCAACAATTATTAGCACACTGCTCCTTTCACTTTTTACAAGTTCCCCTGGTCACTTTTTGCTTGGCCTTGGATATTAATCTCATACTATTTTTTTTTTTTTTTTACAATTACAAAGATATACAATTGAAAAGTTCATATTTGGGTTTTGGTCACACAGTGTTCCAGCACCCATTCCGCCACCAGTGCCCATCTCCCACCACCAATATCCCTGGTTCCCTCCCCCTCCCCAGCCCTCCTCCATGGCAGGTTCTTTATTTCTTTCCATTTCGCTCTCTTTCTCTTTTCATTCCCTTCCAGACTATGGATTACAGAACATACATTAGAGGGTTGTCATGTGTATCTTTTTGCCTGTATTTAATGCTCAGTTCTAGGTTGGCATTAGTACCCTCGACAATTGTTAGCACACTGTTCCATTTTCTGTCTTACCTAGCCTCTGACTCCCACACGTTTGTGATAATTTCCACCTTCGACAAGACCTCCTGATATATGTTTCACTTGACCTTGGATATTGGTATCATAATATGTACATATATATTTATGTCATGCAAATAAATGCAGTCATTCTGTATCTGTCTCTCTCCGTCTGGCTAATTTCGCTCAACATAATCTTCTCCATGTCCATCCATTTATAGGCAAATTTTATAACTTTATTTTTCCTAACAGCTGCATTCCATTGTGTAGATTTACCAAAGCTTCTTTATACAGTCATCGATTCTCAGTCACTCTGGTTGCTTCCAGATTCTGGCTATTGTGAATAATGCTGCTATGAACATAAAAGTAGGGATGGTGTTTCCGCTGCGTATTTTTGGTTTCCCAGAGTAGATTCCCAGGAGTGGTATGGCTGGGTCAAATGCCGGCTGGTACAGCCTTTCCGGAAAACAATATGGACATTCCTCCAAAGTCTCATACTATTTTTTTATTTTTTATTCTACAAATGAATGCAGTCATTCTGTATCTGCCCTTTCCCTTCTAATTTCAGTCAGCTTGATACTCTCCATGATCATCCATTTACATGCAAATTTAATACTTTTTCCTAACAGCACATTGTATTCTATTGTGTATATGTACTGTAGTTTCCTTATCCAGTCGTCTGTTGAACACTCAGGTTGTTTCCATATTTTGGCCATTGTAAATAATGCTATTATGAACATAGAAGTGCAATTGGGGTTTCTGCTGTGTGTTTTTGGCCTCCCAAGTTATTTTCTCATGAATGGTATTGCTGAGTCACATAGAAGCTCAATTTCTACTTGTCTATATTGTTTTCCAAAAAGGCTGAGCCAGTTGACACTCCCATCAATTTGATGACTTGATCACTTAACATCCCGTTATTCGTCGATTTGCTCGAGTGGATGCCAGTAAAATTTCCATTTGACCCTATCACGTGCCAGTGTAGTCCATTGATATCCGGTTGCTTTAGGAATACAAAGAACCTCAAACTGTTCGTTCAGGGTCTTGACAAAGAAGTCTGACCATCTTGTAGGTGGGTGACCACATGATCTTTAGACATCCCATCAAAATCTTCCTGACCCTGAAAGAGCCCTTAATACAGCAGCACTAAGAAGGAAGAACTCCCACCAACAATAGATGAAATGCCTTTCTCCCCGCATTCAAGCCAATACTGGTTATTCTTGCTCTGGATGTGTGCCAGTCTCTGTGGTTTTAGATGACATCTTGTTGTTCTGACTTGTATCTCCCTGATGATTAGTGATAAAGAGCATTTTTTCATATGCTTTTTGGCCATATTCTTTGAGAAAATTTCTGTTCATTTCTTCTCTCCATTTTTTGATGGGTTGGCTATTTTTTTTCCTTTTTAAAGTTCTACCGGAGCTTTATATATCTTGAAATTATATATATATATATATATATATATATATATAGTGCATTGAGTGAATATTCTTTCACATTCTTTGGACTATCTTTGTATAAGATGTCACCATTTCTTCTGAGATGCAGAAGCTTTTTAGTTTCATGTAGTCCCATATGTTTATATTTGCTTCCACTTGCTTTGTTAGTGTGTTGCCTCCTTAAGAATGCCTTTAGGGGCCGGAGCGTTAGTCCAGCGGGTAGGGTGTTTGCCTTGCATGCGGCCAGCCTGTGCCAGCCCAGGTTCAATCCCTGGCATCCCATATGGTCCCCCCAAGCACCGCCAGGAGTAATTCCTGAGTGCAGAGCAAGGAGTAACCCCTGAGCATCGCTGGGTGTGACCCAAAAAAGCAAAAAAAAAAAAAAAAAGAATGCTTTAGCATCAATGTAATGGAGGGTTTTGCCTATGTATTCTTTGATGTACTTTATGTATTCTATTCTGTTATTGAGATCTTTAATCCATTTTATTTTATTTACTTATTCTGTTTTTTTTTTTGAGGGGTATCACACCGGCAACGCTCAGGGGTTATGCCTGGCTCTACGCTCAGGAATTACTCCTACCAGTGCTCAGGGGACCATATGGGTGGAATGCTGGGAATCAATCCTGGTCAGCCACATTCAAGGCAAACACGCTACCCTCTGTGCTATCACACCAGCCCCCTTAATCCATTTCAATCTGACTTTTGTGCATGGTATTAAATGACTGCATTCAGTTTTTTACACGTAGCTGCCCAGTTTTCCCAGCACAACTTGTTGAAGTGCCTTCCCTTGCTCCAATTCATATTTTTTTTGCTTCTTTATCAAAGATTAAGTGATGATATATTTGAGGATGTGTGTCAGGATATTCAACTCTGTTCCATAGGTCCATAGGTCTGATTTTACTCCAGTACCATGCTGTTTTAATTACCACCACTTTGTAGTACCATATTTTCTTTAATAATTTGTACCTATTCATTGATAAAGTAACAAGACATATGAAGTGGAGCAAGAAAAGCCGCTTCAACAAGTGGTGCTGGGAAAACTCTAGACAACTACATATAAAAAAGTTAACTCAGACCTCTTTCTAATGCCAGGCACAAAAGTCAGATCAAAATGGTTTAAAGGCCTCAATATCTGACCTCAATATCCATAAGATACATGGAGGAAAATGTGGGCAGAATCCTTTGTTTTCAGGGATGCTGCTGGGGTCCCCGGCAGTATCAGGACAGAAGTTCTCTTCTACCTCTGAGGACGCTGGGGGAACAGATGAAAACTCACAAGTGGCACAGTTACAAAAAGGTTTTTAAGAGTACAAAAACTTTTTGCACCACAATCCAATATATTGAAAGAACTCTAACTCTGGTCAGAATTTAGACCATACAAAAGAGTCTTAGTCTCCCATCAAAGAGAGAGGATCTCACCCAAGAGGAGTCCTACCCAAAAGAAAGGAAAAAAGGCAAAGGGATCTCAAGTCAGTCCCCTTATATACACCAAAGTAATTCTATCTGTGATAGGGTTGGTCATGTCAACAAAGAACCCTAAACAGATTGTAGAACAGCGGTGCCACACCCTATTACAGGTATAAACAAAGGATTATGCCAAGTACACATCCCTTCTTCAAAGATTATCTCTTATGTAAAACACTGGAGAGAGAGCTGGTATAAAGAAATACATCTTAATTTCATGAGCTTCATCTAATCTAGATGGTACCCACAAGGTCCTTCTTATTTATTATCTGCACCAGGGTGATTCTGAGTATCTTTTTCTCCGTATTCTGAAAGGGTCACATTCTCCTGCTTGAGAGCAAACTAGTATGATCTTTCCTATAACCTTCCCATAGTCTCAACATAACCAGGGTGGTAGTCTCCTGGTAAATTCTAACTGTCCCACGCTGAGTGCAGTGGGCATAAAGAGGAGCTGTGCCCAATCTAGAAAACATAGAAGTCTTAGTAGATGTATAATAAGTCAGAAGTTATTTTAGAGTCAAGTTGACTTCTGTAACTGCCACACCCTCTATCAGTGTTTACATAGAAGAGAGATCTCATTAGAATGAACCTTGGTTTAATTACATGTAAGTAGATTAAGATGTGAGTGGGTAAAAGAGCAAAGCTCCCAGACTAGCTAAACCTGTCATCCAACACTTCGTGACACTGAAGCTAAAGGAATCTTCAAAGATGAAACACCACTAACCTAGCTAGTGGAAGCAAAGATAAACAAATGGGCTACTGAAACTAAGACGCTTTTGAACCACAAAAAATGGTGACCAAGATACAAAAAGATCCTACAGATAGGGAAAAATTATTTATACAGTACTTTTTCATGTTCCTGGAGTGAGCAGTTGCCCTTGGGCTACACTAGCATGTAACAGGACTTAGGGAGATGTTTCTGGTGCCTGCTCAAGCAAATTGATGAACAACAGGAAGACAAGTGATACAATTGAAGTGATACAATCTAATAAAGCACTAAAATCAAAGATATATAAGGTAGTAGTAGAACTTTACAAGAAGAAAACCCGACTCCATCAAAAAATGGGGAGAAGGAATTAATAGATATTTCCTAAAAGAAATATCTATTTATCTACAACAAGCCAGACGACCCCCCCCACCCACTCCATGGGCGCCGCCATTTTCCACATTGGACTTCCCTCTCATCAGAACTCCACCCAGCCGACCAGCCCATCACAGCCCGGATCATCGACACCCACCCTGGAGCAGTTTCTTCCTCAATCCGGCCCAGGTATGCTGGTCCAAAGACTCTCAGACATGGGGCAGAGCGGTTCCTTGCTCTCCCTGTGCCCAGCCGTTCATGAGGCAGTCGGGAGGCATGGTGGGTTCCAGCCTTGGCCCACCACCCCGGCAGAACCTCACAACAAGCCAGACGACCCCCACCCACTCCATGGGCGCCGCCATTTTCCACATTGGACTTCCCTCTCATCAGAACTCCACCCAGCCGACCAGCCCATCACAGCCCGGATCATCGACACCCACCCTGGAGCAGTTTCTTCCTCAATCCGGCCCAGGTATGCTGGTCCAGAGACTCTCAGACATGGGGCAGAGCGGTTCCTTGCTCTCCCTGTGCCCAGCCGTTCATGAGGCAGTCGGGAGGCATGGTGGGTTCCAGCCTTGGCCCACCACCCCGGCAGAACCTCACAACAAGCCAGACGACCCCCACCCACTCCATGGGTGCCGCCATTTTCCACATTGGACTTCCCTCTCATCAGAACTCCACCCAGCCGACCAGCCCATCACAGCCCGGATCATCGACACCCACCCTGGAGCAGTTTCTTCCTCAATCCGGCCCAGGTATGCTGGTCCAGAGACTCTCAGACATGGGGCAGAGCGGTTCCTTGCTCTCCCTGTGCCCAGCCGTTCATGAGGCAGTCGGGAGGCATGGTGGGTTCCAGCCTTGGCCCACCACCCCGGCAGAACCTCACAACAAGCCAGACGACCCCCCACCCACTCCATGGGCACTGCCATTTTCCACATTGGACTTCCCTCTCATCAGAACTCCACCCAGCCGACCAGCCCATCACAGCCCGGCTCGTGCGGCTGCTTGCGGCGCTGGGTTCTTCAATAAAGGCTTTATTTGGAGGTTTTTATAGAGTATGCCTCCCGCACGGCAAGCCTAGCAAGCTGCTCGTGTTGTATTTGATATGCCAAATGCCAGTAACAATTATATTAGATCATTCTCATGACTTAATATAATGGTTTGAGGCTCTTTATGTTCCTGTACCAAGCCGATGCCCTTGGCTCTACAGCATGTGACAGGACATATTGAGATATTACTAGTGCCCGCTCTAGCAAATAGATGATTAATGGGAAGATCGAGATCGTGATCGTTCCTAAAAGAAGAAATACAAATGAACAGAAGACCCATGAAAAATGCTGTACATCACTAGTCATCATGTGCATGCAAATTAAAACAGAAATGAAATATCATATCACACCCCTAAGGCTGTCACACATCAAAAGAATTCTTTTTTTTTGATGTGCTGTCACACATCAAATTGAATTCACAGAAATCAATTCTGGTGTGGATCCTGGGAGATAAGGACTCTTCATTGTTAGTGGGTATGCCTCCTGGTTCAGTGTTTTTTGGAAAACAATATGGTCATTCCTCAAAAGCTAGAAATTGAGTTTACATGTGAACAGTAATACCACTTCTGGGAATACACCCAAGGAACCCAAAAACACACAGCAGAAATGCCATTTGCAATTCCATGTTCATTGCTGCACTATTCAAAATAATGAACTCTGGAAACAACTCTAGTGCTCAGAAATGTAATTTTTGATGGGCAACCCAGGAAACTAATGCTCTTATTTCTTTGGTTTTCCATACAACATGTTCTTGCATTTTTGAAAAAAAAATAGAGAATCTTTATCTCTATATCTGTTCTTGCTCACGTGTCCTCTTAGTAAGGAGTGCAGAGAAGAAATTGTTTTCTATAAATTCTTCAAACTCTCGAACTGTTATTAAATCACAGGGTAAAGTTTGGTAGAAAGGAGGTCGGATGTTGTACTCAGAACTACCATCAGTAATGTCTGCAAAGCAGCAAACCCTTGAATATGAGAAAGAAATGCCACTGAGAAAGTAATTACATGAACCTGAAAAACATCCAAATCTATATAGAAAAACTCAAATATTCCTAAGGACTTAAAAAGCTTTTAGTCTTTTATGAGAGAATATTGATTTTCATTAGTTTACCCAACACACTTGAGAAAGCCTTTTTGAAAATCACCTACCAGCGTGTTGTGAACAGCTCCCTTCATTCACCAAATATATTCTCTTCTCAGCAGGGATTTAGGTAGTCAGAAAGGACTAAGGAAATAAAGCTTGAAAATGCCAAAAATGTGCAAGAAAGGGAATGCTATTAAAAGTAAGGGTTTCTGATAATATGAAAGAGTCTATATCTTAAATTAAGTATTTTAACTTAATGATAGATATGCATCCTTCCATTGAATTTTCTTCATCACTTTTATCTTACAGTAATGGAATTAATAGGAAATTTTAAAGAATTTTAAAAGAATGTGAAAACAAGTAAATATTAAATTTCACTAATTTGCATTAACTATGATAGAATTTCTTTGATATTTTGTGTGTGTACTGTGCACTGAATTCATATATTTTACTTAGAGAATTGTAAACTTAATCTAGTTTGAGATTAAAAAAGTCCTCAGACTGGCTAAAGAAACTGTGGTTCATCTACACTATGGAATACTATGCGGCTGTCAGAAAAGATGAAATTATGAAATTTACCTGCAAATGGATGGACATGGAGTCTATCATGCTGAGTGAAATTAGTCAGAAGGAAAAGGACAGATATAGAATGACTGCATTCATTAATAGGATATAAATAGATAGCAGTGTTTTACTAAATATGGGAAATGGTAATGGCAGATTAAAACTCACCACTGAATATACACAAAGAGACTTAAGTGATAAACTCTAAATACCTGCAGGGCTAGCCACAATGTGTAAAATAAGAGGGAGAGAGATGCAGAGACAGAGAGAGATAGAGAGAGAAAGAGAGGAAACTGGGGTACCTGCTATTAAGGCGGCCTGGGGGCAGGAGGGGGGGTACATTGGTGGTGGAAATGGGGCACTGGTGGAGGGATGGGTGCTGGAATACTGTATTACCAAGAACCAATTATGAACACCTTTGTAATTGTATGTTTCACGGTGGTATAAAAAAACAATAAAAAAATAAATAAATAAAAAGTCCTCAGAGTCATCTCACGTAACCATATTTTCTGTTACAAATTTCAATCTAATATATAGTAAGGCACAACTAGATTTGAAATAAAATTATACATTTTAAATTGGAGCTGCATGTGAGACAACTGATGGTTTGGAAGTTTATATTTTTGAAGAAATTAACTTGATAATGATAAGAATTAACATTCTATGATCAAAATTCTTTGTGAAAATTACCTTAAAACTATTTTTACTATAGCATATATATTCAATTGATGTAGATGAGAGAGAGCTAATATGTAGTAAGTTTTTCTGAGTTTCTGAACCAAACCTGGATGTGGACAAACAGACGAGTGCTAATTTGATAGATGCCAGGTGAACTTTTTCATATTTATTCTCCTTCATTAATCTATTAAACATTTAATTCCTTCGCACATTTTCCTCTCCTAGAATCTATAACTGTATTTGTAGTAATTGCTTAATAATAAACTGCAGATGTAGTTTAAAAATCTCATCTATAGGGTTATGTTCGAACTTACGAAGCAAGGTATGACTTAGTTGAGGAGGCTCTCTTAAATGAAAGAGTTTACATGGATTTGTTTCTCAGCTCAAGAAATCCGTGCTAGAAGTATTTCAGTAATAGATTCTGGTAGTATAGAAGGAATGAAGGAAGACTTTATATAACTTTTTTCTGGCCTGGTTAGACTTCTGAACACAACACAGAAAATGCAGCTTAATAGGAGACTGGAATGTGATGGCCAGAGATCAGAGAAAGTAATGCAGAGATTAAAATCAACTCTATGCCTCTGTAATCCATTTTATTTCTTTGCAAAACTTAAGATAGAAGCTTTTATTAAAGTATTAGAAATTTTTGAGTACCATTAGTGCATCACTTGATCACTTGAATCCCGTTACTCATCGATTTGCTCGAGCGGGCGCCAGTAACATTTCCATTGGACCCTATCACGTGCCAATGTAGCCCAATGGCATCTGGTTGATTCAGGAATATGAAGAGCCTCAAACCGTTCCTTCAGGGTCTTAACAAGGAAGTCTGACCATCTTGTAGGTGGGCGGCCACGTGATCTTTTGACATCCTGTGGGATCCAGTCGGTAACGGCTCTAGTCCAGCGGTTGTCTCCAAATCGCATTACATGTCCAGCCCATCTGATTTTCGATGCCTTGGCAAACGAGACAGCGCCCCTGATTCTGGAATAGCGACGGAGGTCAGAACTCCGGATTCCTTCTCTCACTTGAGTGAGACGTGATATTCCAAGCATAGCTCTTTCGATGCCTCTCTGGGAGACCCGAATAGCATTCTCATCCTGCTTTCGTAGGGCCCAGGTCTCTGAGGCGTATGTTAATGCAGGGAGAACGGTGGAGTCGAAGAGATGTGCCCGGAGCCGGAGGTTCTTTGTCCTTTTAGCTATTTCTTCGATGCCTTTGAAGGCATTCCATGCCGCTCTCTTCCTCCTGCGCAGCTCAGGTTTTAGGTCATTCATCATGTTGACTTCTCGACCTAGGTACACATAACTGCTGCATTCAGAGATGTTTGTTCCATTGAGAGAGAATGGGGCCTCTGGAACTAGTTCATTTCTCATGAACATAGTTTTCTTCAGATTCAGCTGTAGACCTACCTTTCCACATTCTCGGTCAAAGTCAGCCAGCATTTGTGCCGCTTGGCTAATGTTTGGTGTTATTAGAACGATGTCATCAGCGAAGCGGAGGTGGTGTAGTTGCCGACCATCTATCTTCACTCCCATTCCTTCCCATTCTAATTGTCTCATGATGTTCTCGAGGGTGGCACTGAAGAGTTTTGGTGAGATGGTATCACCCTGTCGAACCCCTCTTTTGACATCAATGATCACTTCTTTGTAGAATGGTGAGATCCTGGTGGTGAATCCATAATACAGCTCACGAAGGATCTTGATGTATTGGGTTTGAACACCCTGTTTGACTAGGGCTTCGATGACTGCTTCAGTCTCCACAGAATCAAAGGCTTTCTGTAAATCAATGAACGTGAGACAGAGCGGCATCTTGTACTCCCTACAAACCTCAATGAGCTTGGTTACTGTGTGGATATGGTCGATTGTGCTGAATCCTTTCCGGAAACCTGCTTGCTCGCATGGTTGACCTTCATCTAGTGTTCTGCTAATCCTGTTCAGGATGACTCGTGTAAACAGCTTGTAGATGACAGACAACAGGCAGATGGGGCGATAGTTGCCGATGTCATGAATGTCTCCCTTCTTGAACAGTAGAACTGTCCTGCTGGTTTTCCATTGGGAGGGCACCTTGCATTCGGACAGGTAGCGTGTGAAGAGCCGAGCTAGTGTATTGATGAGCACAGATGGCAGATTCTTCAGATGTTCGGGTCTGACTTTTGTCTGGGCCTGGTGCTGTCTGGGCTGTTCCCTTCCTAAAGAAGGGAACAGCACCATTAGTGCATATTTCCATTATATTGGAACCAGTAAGAACTAGTTCCAATATAAAAAGAATCCGCCCATATCTAAGCCGATACCTATTTCTATGTAATTTCTCGTGAAAATTTTAAGACTGTTTCCTCAAAAATTTCAAATGCAAATATATTATTATTATTCTTACTATGATTGAATATGGCATCTCCATAACTCATTTTTATAACTTCACTTAGTTTGACCATAGCAGCTAACCTACTTCGGAAGCCTCTTATATAATCAGAATTTGAGGTGTTAATTATTTTAAATTCCCGTATATAAGTGTTATTACAGTAGATTTCTTCTCTGTCATATTTATTTTACTTAACACAGTGACCATAAGATCGACTGTTACAAATAGGAATATTACCTTTTATGATGAAAAAATCAGATGGGCTTGATATGTAATACAATTTGGAGACGACTGCTGGACTAGAGCCGTTACTGACTGGATCCCACGAGATGTCAAAAGATCACGTGACCACCCACCTACAAGATGGTCAGACTTCTTTGGCAAGACCCTGAACGAACAGTTTGAGGCTCTTTGTATTCCTAAAGCAACCAGATGTCAATGGGCTACACTGGCACGTGATAGGGTCAAATGGAAATATTACTGGTGGCCGCTCGAGCAAATCGACGAATAACAGGGTGTCAAGTGATCAAGTGAAGTGATGAAAAAAAATTACTTCATGTGTGTTAGCCATTCATGTGTCATTTGACACATGAATGGCTAAACACACATGAAGTAGGTCCTGTAATGTCTTGAATACTATAAAAATATTGGAAGAAATATGTGGGTGCACAAACATTTTCAAATTAATGTTTATAGTTCCATTTAATATCCATCAATAGGGGCCGGAGCGATAGTGCAGTGAGTAGGGCATTTGCCTTGCACGCATGGCCTATGCCGGTCCGGGTTCGATTCCTGGCATCCCATACGGTCCCCTAGCACCGCCAGGAGTAATTCCTGAGTGCAGAGCCAGGAGTAACCTCTGAACATTGCCAGGTGTGACCCAAAAAGCAAAAAAAAAATAATATCCATCAATAAGTATAACTGTTGTGTAATACAACAGTACTATAGTTGTTTCATAATACGGTTAATATTCTCACCCATAGTATACAAGTGTTTAGTTTTCCCCCACATTTATTTCTTATTTTAATAGACACTCAGAGGTATGAGTAGAAATCTAATGGCATCTAATTTGCATTTCACTAATTATCATTGATGTTAAAACTATAATTGATATTAAAATTATCATTTTTAATATGTTTACTGTATGGTTGTTTTCAATGTCTATTCAGATTTCTGCCCACTGTTTAAGTCTTCTTTATTTTTTGCTACTGTATGGTAAGGGATTTTATATTATCTGAATATTAAATTTTCATCAGAATCCTGGCTTAGAAATATTTTCCTCCCACTCTGTAAGTTGTCTCCTCATTTTATTTTTGGTTTTCCTAGCTCTACAGATGTTTCTAGTATGATGTATTTTCATTTAGCATATTTCACATTTATAAGATTCTTTACAAACCTTTTCCTTGTTTTTCTAAGCCTTTGTGCATTTTGAGAAAGCCTGTTGACTTTGGAAATTGCATATTTTGTGGGTTCTTCTCAAGCAGATGCACTAAAACCTAGGGGCCAGATGTGAGGTTCAAAAGTCCCTCATCCATGGGAGAAGCTCAGGGCTGTTATTTACTGTGTGATCATTAGCCACTCTGCTTACAGTGGAGCTAATGGTGAAATTGTTTTAGTATCTAGTGTCCCCTTCTTATGGTCATTCTCTCATTCGGTCTTTGTCAAGTAGTTTAGTTAGGGAGGATTTTGCAGAAAAAAAATTGTCCCAATCGGAGTAGATTTGACCTATGAAAGGTCATTCAGTAGAAGGATGTGCTTAATTAAATCCTTCATCATTGTCATGATGGATATCATATTCAATTTGAACTCAACCCACAGTTTTTGAACAGTTATTTAATAAGAAATATGGAGAATCCCCATTGTAAATAACTTAACACCTATAGTTCATACAATACTTTATAGTTCTCCCGCCACTTGAGAAGTCCTTCACAGTCAATTATAAACTAGCTCATACAACAGCCAGGACTGTGGATATGGATGATGCATTACTTTGAATTTTATTAAAGAACAGCAATTGACAAATTTATTGATAGTTGAGTCTTAGACATGAAATGTTCTAGCACAAGGTGAACAATTTATTACTTTTTTAGTGAATGAAAATATTTTTATTTAGAGAAATGTGAGGGGAAGGAGGCGAAGAAGGAAGAGAAGTAAGAGAGAGATCCAGAGAGAGGGAGAGAGAGAGAGGCTCAAGAGTTGGAGAAAACATGTGTTTCTCCAGAAGAGGAAAAGAATAATTCACATCTGAGGTAGAGACATGGCAAAACTCTGGGGTAGAGAATAAGCCAAACAGTAAACAGTTTATTTGACATTCAATCACATGCAAATAGCTTGACCTGCCTCACTTAGTTTGAGTGAGTGTCTTACAGGTCCTCCTGACATCTGCTGCCAGCAAGTTTCTTAGACATTTTCATTGACAAAATTGTAATAGGGGCTGCATATTTTCATCTTTAAAAGTGTGATTTTCCTTGTAAAAGGTAGATTACTTTATATGTCATAGGAGTTTTGCTACAAGGAATTTATTTTCCTTTTTCTTGAGTTATATTTTCTTAGTGTTAAGGCCAAGTGTTTATTCGTTTTTTTTTTTTGTCATGCCTGCATTTTAAAACCACTGAATGGATAACCAATAGTGAAAATACTGTTTGTTCAAAATTTCATATATTTTCAAACTGTTTTAAATCAATCAATTGCAGAATAAATAAAGATAAGGGAGCCAAGGCAGCATATGGCTGATTAACTGAAGGGAAAAAAATAAATTGGTGATTCAGCGTTTTCTATTAATAGTGTATTCAATTTGTGCAACACTGGTTGTCTTTGATAATACTCAGAGGTAAAAAGGCTCTTTTTAGTAGTCAAATACATGGTACCTGGCATTTTTAGCATAATTCAATATCTTAGAGGTACATAATAGTGTAAGACATGCTGTTACATACTAAAGAACTCAATACTTGATTTTCTACTCATTTAATATAAATATTTGAGATTGGGTCAGCTTTGATTCATTCAGGTAAAATATTTTTACTACCTCTAAATTATATTATTAGTGAATTGAATTCTTATTATAATCAGGTCCATAGTGTTTTTATTTAATATTTGTCAAAGTGGACAAAGAGTCCATATTTTATATGGACTCAATTGCACTGATAAATGATGAAGTGTAAATATTATTCTGTAGTAATTATTTACTACTTTTATGAGTTTATGAGATGTAATCATTTTTAAATTTTTGAATACCAATAGGTTCTGTATGAAAAAATGGTAAAACTGATTTATTTCTTCCCAAACTGGTAACAAATGCACATTCCTATTTATCTTAAGCTCTGGGACATTGTTTATTGTTGTTGTTTGTTTTGAGGTCATAACCATATAGTGACATCAGTCATGGCTCTCAGGTCTTGCTTTAAGAAATCATGGATCATACCTCCCCTTCTGACCTTCGGACCTCTAGCAACAAAAGGACTTCCTGATGACAGTCTCACAAGATTATAAAAATACCGACAAAGAATCCTGTGTCAAGTTCCCGACCATTTGGATTACGATGTGGGCATGGTCACTGGCAGGGATGGATAAAGTGTGCTACTAGTGACATAAGGACAGTGGGAAAGTGTACTAGTACATTTTTTGATAGCCCAAAGGGTTGATGCCATGATGTGTTTCTTTATACTTTCTTTACATTATGGAAGCGTTCTTTAATGCACCAGAATGTAATGTATTGTCAGCTTATTAAATGCACAATGTGTACTTTAATAATAGATGACTGACTATATTATATAACAAGTAATGTAAAACATTACATGTATTGTTAATATATGAAGCTGCCAGGAGGATGTAAATCTAACCATTTGTGGAGGTGACTATTGGTGCTGCATTTTAATTCTAGGATGAAGAGGGAATAACTAAGTTTTGGAGGAAGCATTCCTGAGGGAATGACGAGAATTTATTTAACTGCGTGATACTGGAAATAGTTCAGCAAGTTTCCATAGTTATATACTGTTTTTTTGAGCAAACTTCCTTTAAAATTCATTGCATGTATAAATCTTATGTACTGGAAATGTTCATATACGTGTAAGAATTTCAGGATGACTTATTGACTTCCTCTTGGTACTGAAGTTTTGTTAAAAATCAAACTTTCTGATTTTTGTGCATGGTGTTAGACACAGGTCCAAATTCATTTTTTACATGTTGCTGCCCAGTTTTCCCAACACCACTTGTTGAAGAGGCTTTCCTTACTCCATTTTAGACTCATTGCACCTTTATCAAAGATTAAATGATCATGTGTTTGAGGTTGGGTATCAGGATACTCAATTCTATTCCATAGGTCCACAGGTCTGTTTTTATTCCAATACCATGCTGTTTTAATTACTACTGCCTTGTAGTACAGTTTGAAGTTGGGAAAGGTGATGCCTCCCATCTTCTTTTTCCGAGGATTGCTTTAGCTATCCTTGGGGGTTTATTGTTCCATACAAATTTCAGGAGCGTTTGGTCAATTTCTTTGAAGAATGTCATCGGTATCCTCATAGGGACTGCATTGAATCTGTACAGAGCTCTAGGGAGTATTACCATTTTGACAATGTTGATTCTCCCCATCCATGAACAGGGAATGTGTTTCCATTTCCTTGTGTCCTCTTTTATCTCTTGGAGCAGTGTCTTGTAGTTTTCTTTGTACAGGTCCTTTACATACTTGGGTAAGTTGATTCCTAGGTATTTGATTTTCTGTGGCACAATTGTGAATGGAATAGTTTCCTTAATATCCCTTTCTTCTGTTTCGTTATTTGTATATAGGAAAGCCACTGACTTTTGGGTGTTGATTTTGTATCCTGCCACTCTACTATATGCGTCTATTGTTTCTAGGAGTTTTTTGGTAGAGAGTTTAGGGTTCTCTAGGTATAATATCATGTCACCTGCAAATAATGCTTGACAGCTGGGGAAGGGGAGAGGGAATCCGGGACATTGGGGTTGGGAATGGTGGCCATGGGTTGGGTGCTTGAACACTGTATGACTGAGACTCAATCATGAACATCTTTGTAATTGCATATCTCTCAGTGGTATAATAAAGGGAGAGAGAGAGAAGAAAAGGAAAATTACCTGTTATAGAGGCAGGCTGGGGGCTGGAGGAGGGAATTTGGGGCCATTGGTGGTGGGTATAGGGCACCGGTGAAGGGGCAGGTTCTGGGATAATGTATCACTGAAACCCAAACATGAACATTTTTATATTTGTGTATCACATGGTGGTATAATAAAAAATTAAAAACATTAAAACATTAAAAAAATCAAACTTTCTGTCCTTTATGGAGTTAATACAAGAATTTGACCTCAGAGCCTGATGTCTAGTTTACACAGTGAATTATATCAGAGACCATTAAAGAGCAGATTTGGGAGGACAAAAGGCTTTCAAAGAAAAGTAATGATTTCATTATAATAATACAGTAGTGATACCCAAAACAACAAACTAGACTTTAAAGTTGTGAATTATCACTTAGCAATATATATCTTTTGTATGTATGATTTCATACTACATAAAATGGGATATATAAATTAGAATTTTTGTAACTACTATTATTTGCATTATGAGAATTGCAAACACTGGCTCTTCCTGTGCTCAACTGAACATGAAGTACCCAGGAGGGAAGGCAGGTTCAAGCCCTGGCCTGCCAACCAAATAGAGTCTTTCAAGAAGCCAGAGGAACCCCCACACCAGAAAGACAGTCATTTTCAACATCCAGACTCCACAGCTATCAGCTCCACCCAAGAGAAAAGCCAATCTCAACCCCTGCTTATCAGAGCCCCACCCTACAGCTAAGATTATTTAAAGCCCAGGTATGCCTGATCCAGGGACTCAGATACATGGGACAGAGATGTGACCAGCTCTTTCTGTACTCATCTGATAATGAGGTACCCAGCAGGGAAGATAGGTTCCATCCCTGGCCCGTCATCCCAATAGGGCCTCACAAGAAGCCAGAGGAACCCCCACACCATGAGGTCCATCATTTTCAACATCCAGACTCCACAGATCATCAGAGCTCCACCCAAGAGAAAAGCCAATCTCTCCCCAAGCTCAGAGTTAGTTCATCAGTAAATGCAGAAGATGAGAGTCTACTACTGAGAGTATACCACTGGCACGGCAGTCTGTCAAGCTACCCGTTTTGTATTTGATACGCCAAAAAACAGTAAAAATTATAGACCTCATTTACATGACCTGGATAAATACTTTGAGGCTCTTCATGCTCCTGGAGTGAGCACATGCCCTTGGGCTACACTAGCATGTGCCAGGACGTATGGAGATTTTACTGGCCCCTGCTCGAGCAAATCGATCAACAGGAAGACAAGTAATACAAGTGATGAGAAATATAATCTCATTCTTAATGAAGACACATTTTAAAAAGAGGAATTCCTAATTCCAAAATTAAAGCTCATCTCATCTCAAGAGTACAAAGAAATAGAATACCACATTATAGAAGATTTATAGAGGTAACACTGAAGTAATATATTTAATTCACTTGATCACTTGACATCCCCTTATTCATCAATTTGCTTGAGAAGGCACCAGTAACATTTACATTTGACCCCTATCAAGTGCCAGTGTAGCCCAATGGCATCTGGTTGCTTCAGGAATACAAAGAGCCTCAAACCATTCGTTCAGGGTCTTGATGAAGAAGTCTGACCATCTTGTAGGTTGGTGGCCACGTGATCTTTTGACATCCCATGGGATCCAGTCGGTAATGGCTCTAGTCTAGCAGTCATCTCCAAATCACATTACGTGTCCAGTCCATCTGATTTTCAATGCCTTGGCAAACGAGTCAGCATTCCTGACTCTGGAACAGCGACAGAGGTTGGAGTTCCAGATTCCTTCTTTCACTTGAGTGAGGCGTGATATTCTAAGCATAGCTCTTTTGATTCCTCTTTGGGAGACCCGAATAGCATTCTCATCCTACTTTCCTAGGGCTCAGGACTCTGAGGCGTATGTTAATGCAGGGAGAATGGTGTAGTTGAAGAGATGTGCCCGGAGCAGGAGGTTCTTTGTCTTTTTTGCTATTTCATCGATGCTTTTGAAGGCATTCCATGCCACTCTCTTCCTCCTGTGCACCTCAGGTTTTAGGTCGTTCATCATGTTGACTTCTCGACCTAGGTACACATAACTACTGCATTCAGAGATGTTTGTTCCATTGAGAGTAAATGGGGCCTCTGGAACTAGTTCATTTTTCATGAACATAGTTTTGTTGAGATTCAGCTGTAGACCTATATTTCCACATTCTCAGTCGAAGTCAGCCAGCATTTGTGCTGCTTGGCTAATATTCGGTGTTATTAGAATGATGTCATCAGCGAAGCAGAGGTGGTGTAGTTGCCGAACGTCTATCTTCACTCCCATTCCTTCCCATTCTAATTGTTGCATGATGTTCTTGAGGGGGTTGCTGAAGAGTTTTGGTGAAATGGTATCACC
Source organism: Cryptotis parvus (assembly GCA_021461705.1). NCBI lineage: Eukaryota > Metazoa > Chordata > Mammalia > Eulipotyphla > Soricidae > Cryptotis > Cryptotis parvus. The sequence goes on along the minus strand of JAJIBD010024255.1, from coordinate 68,345 downwards.
TGCCAAACTCCTCTTGACATCGATGATCACTTCTGTGTAGAATGTTGAGATCCTGGTGATGAATCCGTAATACAGCTCATGAATTATATATTTAATTCAATAATTAAATTTTTTAGTTTTGAATTCAGTAATTGCATTTGTTTTTAATTCTATGAAACCACAATCATAGATAATTTTATTTGAAAATGCTAACATTTATCCTCTAATTGAACTATCCCTTAGCATGAGAAAGTAGTTTATATGCATAATATAATCACTAAGTTTGATTTAAAAATTTTTAAGGGATTAATCTTTTGTTCTAGTGCCTAATATTTAGACCCAGGTACATTTTCTGAAATTATCATAATGAGTGCAGTTCACTTTTCTTTCTGACAAAGATTTAGTGAACCTTAGACAAAATCATTTCAAAAATACATAAAGTTTAAAATTGGTTAGGGGAGGGAATGTAACCTGAAAAACTTCTTTAAATCATCTGATTAAAAATAAGTTGGGAGGCAGACATCAAAAGGGAAGCAAGCTGCAGTCGCCTGGCACTGCGGCCTTCCAACCCCTGCCACCCCCACCTCAGGTCTATTTGGAATAGCTTCATGGGGCAGTTCCATCCAGAGGTTTGGGGAAATTCAGAGAGAGAGGCAGATATCTAGGCGGAAGCAAGCTGCAGCTGCCTGGCCCTGTGCCTTGCAACCCCAACCCCACAACTGCAGGTGTGTTTGGGATAGCTCTATGGGACAGTAACATCCAGAAGTTTGGGGAAGTTCAGAGAGAGAGACAGATATCTAGAGCGGAGCAAGCTGCAGCCACCTGGCCCTGTGGACTTCCAACCATGTCTCCCCACCTCAGGTGTATTTGGGATAGCTTTGTGGGACAGTTCCATCCAGTAGTTTGGGGAAGTTCAGAGAAAGAGAGGCAGACATCTAGTGGGGGCATGCTGCAGCTGCCTGGCCCTGTGCCTTCCAACTCCCCTCCCAACTAAAACACTCCAAATTTCAAAACCACTTGGACGCTAGAACATCCCTGTGAAGAACCTACTCAATGAATAATCTACATAGAAGTACCAAATAACATAGCATTCAACATTCCTTACATGCCACAAAATTCCACAAATTGCCTAAACATCCATAACTATACATGATATCCACACAAGAACACACATTTGCAAACATCAAGGTAGTAATGGTAAGGCAATGCAAAACTCTGCCAAGCTCCTTGAGTGAAGTCACTAACCAAGTTGAGCCAAGCAATTATGATGACCTTCCCGAGAAGGAATTCCACAAGAAACTCTTAAGAATGCATGAGGAGCTCAAGGAAGCAATGGAGAACAGAGTCAATAAAATGCAGAGAAAATGAGATCAGAAATGAATAAAATACAAAAAAATATGAACATAAATTATAGATATTAAAAAATTAGATAGGTGAGATGAAAAAATCACTAGATGTCCTACACAGCAGAGTAAACAATGCTGAAGAAAGAATTAGTGATCTCGAAGATGAGACTCTCTAGACAACATCAGAAGATGGAAAAAAAGATTCAATTAATGAACAGACAAGGAGAGATAATCGGGATGAAGCTAAGAGGAACAATATAAGGATCATTGGATCCCAGAGGGGCAGGAAGAAAACACTGATGAAGAAACAACTGTCAAAGCCATCATTGCTGAGAAATTTCCAGAATTGAATATTGCCTGTTCTCAGATTCAGGAGGCCAGAAGGATAAGGACTAAAAGAAATCTGAATAAGAATACTCCAAGACACATCCTAATTAGAATGACAAAAACCATAGATAGAAATAGAATACTGAAAGCAGCAAGATCAAAGAAGGAAATCACATACAAATGAGCATCCCTAAGATTCACAGCAAACTTCTCAAATGAAATGCTCTGAGCACGAAGATAATGGTGGAATATTATGAAAAGACTCAATGAAATGAAAGCCTCACCAAGAATTTTTTTACCTGACTAGACTTAAATTCAGATTTGAAGGAAAGATGCACAACTTCATGGATAAGCAACAGCTCAGGAACTTCATAGACTCAAAACCAACTTTAAAAGAAGGAATAAAGGAACTACTATAAGACAAACCCCAAAAGTACAACAACATTATACAGGAAGATGCCATGAAATCCCATGAAATTGTCATGAAATCTCATGACAATAATCTCTCTCAATGTCAGTGGTCTAAATGCACCAATTAAGAGACACAGAGTGGCAAAATGGATTAAAAACTGAATCCAACATTCAGGTACCTACAAGAAACACATCTGAACAGTCAGAGCAAACACAGACTCAAAGTCATAAGCTGGAAAACAATTCTTCAAGCAAACAAATTCTACAAAAAGGTCAGGGTAGCCATACGAGTATCTGACAACATAGATTTCAGACTGAGAAAGGTAAGAAGGGACTGTAAAGGCTGTTTCTTAAAAATTAAGGGATATGTATATCAGGAAGAAATCACACTCCTAAATATATACACACCCAATAAGGGGTCAGTACAATAATTATAACTGCTAATATACTTCAAAGAAGACATTGACAGTAATAAAATTGTAGTTGGAGACTTCAACACTGCTCTTTCAACTCTTAATACATTGATGAGACTGAAACTCACCAAGGAAATACTGGCCCTAAAGGAAGAAATGGAAGAAAGATAGCTGGTTGATATATTCAGAGCTTTTCATTCCAAAAAAAGCTGAATAAACATTTTTCTCCAGTGCACATGGAACATTCTCCAAGATAAACCACATGCTGAGCCACAAAGCATACCTCAGTAAAATAAAAAGATAGAAATTATGTCAACTATCTTTTCAGATCATGATGCACTGAAAATGATAGTTAGCCACACACAAAAACAGAGAGTCAAGACAAACACCTGGAAACTGAATAGCTCACTGCTGAGAAAGCAATGGGTCATAGAAGAAATCAAAGGAGAAATCCAAAGATTCCTGGAAACAAATGAAAATGGAGACACCAACTATAAGAACTTGTGGGACACAGCAAAAGCAGTGTTAAGAGGAAAGTTCATAGTTCTGCATACATTCCTTAGGAAAAAAAAGGGGGGCCCACATAAACAATCTTACTTCACAGCACAAAATATTAGAAAAAGACCAACACAAGGAGTCCAAATAGGCAGAAGGAAGGAAATAGTAAAACTTAGAGAGGAAATCAATGAGTAAGTAAGCCAAAAAACAATCCAAAAGATTAATGAAACTAAGATCTGGTTCTTTGAAAAAATAAACAAGATCGACAAACCACTTGCAAGGCTTGTAAGGAAAGGGAAAAGAGAAGCCAAATAAATAGAATCAGAAATGAAAAGGTGGACATCACAACAGAAACCACAGAAATCCAAAAGATCATCAGAGATTACTTTGAAAGTCTGTATGCCAAGCAACATGAGAACTTGGAAGAAATGGATAAATTCCTGAAGTCCTATAACCTCCCACTGTTGAAACAAGAAGATCTACAATACCTGAATAAGCCTGTCAACATAGAGGAAATTGAAACTAATTAAATGTCTGCCCAAACAGGGGGCAGAGCATAGCACAGTGGGTAGGGCGTTTGCCTTGCATGTGGCCGACCCGGGTTTGATCCCCAGCATCCCAGATGGCCCTCCAAGAGTCGCCAGGAGTAATTTCTGAGCGAAGAGCCATAAGTAACCCCTGAGCATTGCTGGGTGTGACCCAAAAATCAAAAAAAAAAATAAAGTCTGCCCAAACACAAAAATCCAGGTCCAGATGGATTCAGTAGTGTATTCTACCAAACCTTTAAGGAGGACCTACCCCCAGTTCTTTTCAAGCTCTTCCAGGAAATAGAAGAAATAGAAACACTCCCAAATAGCTTCTAGAAGGTACATATCACCCTGATACCTAAAGCAGGGAGACACAACACAAAGAAAGAAAACTATAGACCTATCTCCCTGATGAACACAGAGGCTAAGATCTTCAACAAAATACTAGCAAACAGAATCCAAAGACACATCAAAAAGATTATACATCATGACCAAGTAGGATTAATCCCAGGAATGCAAGGATGGTTCAACATTCACAAGTCAATCAACAATACATCATGTCAATAAGAGAAAAAACTAAAACCGTATGATCATATCAATAGACTCAGAGAAAGCTTTTGACTAGTCAAACACCCGTATATGATTAGAACCCTCCAAAAATGGGAATTGAAGGAAGCTTCCTCAATATGGTCAAAACCAAAAGCTCTCAGCCAGCAGTGTTCTCAATTGGGAAAAATTGAAAGACTTCCCCTTAAGATCAGGGACAAGACAAGGCTGTCCACTCTCACCTTTTTATTGAATATAGCACTGAAACTACTATCCACAGCAATCAGAGAAGAAAAAGGACATTAAGGGCACCCAGATAGGGAAGGAAGAAGTCAAGCTATCATTATTTGCAGATGACATGGTATTATACCTAGAGAACCCTAAACTCTCTACCACGGTACAAAATCAATACCCAAAAGTCGGTGGCTTTCTATATGCAAATAATAAATGAGAAAAAAAAGAAATATTAAGAAAATGACTCCATTCACAATAGTGCCACATAAAATCAAATACCTAGAAATTAGCTTAACCAAGTGTGTAAAGGACCTGTACAAAGAAAACTTCAAGGCACTGCTTCAAGAAATAAAAGAGGACACAAGAATATCGGGAGCACGTTCCCTGCTCATGGATGGGGAGAATCACATTGTCAAAACGGGAATACTCCCTAGAGCTTTGTACAGATCTAATGCAGTCCCTATGAGAATACCCATAACATTCTTCAAAGAAATTGACCTAACTCTTCTGAAATAAATATGGAATAATAAACCCCCACAGATAGCTACAGCAATCTTTGGGAAAAAAGAAGATGGGCGGCATCACCTTTCCCAACTTCAAATTCTACTACAAAGCAGTAGTAATTAAATCAGTGTGGTATTGTAAAAAAACAGACCTGTGGACCTATGGAATAGAGTGCTGACTCCCCAACCTCAAACACATGATCATTTAATCTTTCATAAAAATGCTAAGAGTTCTAAATGGAGCAAGGAAAGTCTCTTCAACAAGTGGTGCTGGGAAAACTGGGCAGCTACATGAAAATGAATTTGTACCTCTGTTTAACACCATGCAAAAAATATCAGATCAAAATGGATTAAAGATCTCAATATCAGACTTGAATCCATAAAGCATGTTGAAGTAACTCACTATCACTATCACTATCGTCCCGTTAATCATCTATTTGCTAGAGCGGGCACCAGTAATATCTCCCTATGTCCTGTCTCAAGCTAGTAGAACCCAAAGGCATCTATCTGCTTGTTCCAGTTACATAAAGAGCCTCAAACAATTATATTAGGTCAAGGGAATGACCTAATATAAATGTTACTGGTATTTGGCATATCAAATACTACACGAGCAGCTTGCCAGGCTAGTCCGAAAGTAGTGAGTGGTCGCAAGGTCAACCTAAAGTCAACCTGCAGCAAACTATAAATGTTGAAGTAAATAAAGGAAAAATGCTCCAGACATTGACGCTAAAGGCATCTTCAAAGATTAAACACCACTAACGAAGCAACTAGAAGCAGATAAACATATGGGACTACATGAAACTAAAAAAGCCTCTGTACCTCAAAAGAAACAGTGATCAAGATACAAAGACAGACCACAGAATGAGATATAATAATAACCAAATACCCATCTGATAAGGTGTTAATATTCAGGATATATTAGACACTGGTAGAATTTTGCAAGAAGAAAACAGTCAACCCCATCAAAAAATGGGGAGAAGAAATAAACAGAAACTTCAACAAGGAATAATTTTGAATGACCAAAAGACATATGAGAAAATGCTCATCATCACTAATCATCAGAGAGATGTAATTCAAAACAACAATGAGATACCATCTCACACCAGAGAGACTGGCACATATCCAAAAGAGCAAGGACAACAAGTGCTGGCATGGATGCGGGGAAGAGGGGACTATCATCTTTTGTTGGTGGGAATGTCGACTGGTATAACCTTTGTGGAAAATAATATGGACATTCCTCCAAAGACTAGAACTTGAACTTCTGTTTGTCAGTCCCAATAATGTTTGGGGCCACCATACACCTCTGGTAGTATTCAGGTGCCTTTAAGTACCGCAGACTGATCTCACAACCTTGTGTATAAGGCTTGTGTTTGTATCAATTGAACCACATTCTCAACCCTGGAAAGCAAGTCTTTTGTTAAGTACAATTTTTGTGGGGAGGGAGGACCACACCCAGCTCTGCTCAGGGATCACTCTTGGTGGACTCCCGGTTCCAGGTTAGTCACATACAAAGCAAGAGCTTTATCCATTGTGCTGTCCAGCTCCTAGGGCAATTATAAAAATTGAGCTGGCAAGTGAACACTAGCATTATTCTATGATTATAATTCTGTGCACCATTTGCCATCAGAGTACCAATATCTGTCCCCCCAATGGAACTAAGTCCCTTTTTTCACCCTTGTTCTCACTTCTGAAAGTAGAGGTGGTAAAAAATATAAATATGAGTATTTGATTTGTATAGTTATTTGTAATGTATTCACATAAAGTCAAGAAAAAAAATTCTCAGGAATAAAAGGATTTCATAAAAATGTTTAAGAAGCCCTGGGTTATATATCATACCACTCCCTTTCCACATTATAAGTTTTCACTTGGTAGATGTGAGTTTTATGGTAGAGAGAAGACTCCATTATTGGCATTTTTTCCTGCTTTTAGAGTTATGCTTCTATCTTTGACTCTTGCATTTTAATTTGGTATTGTGTTTGGAACTCCTTGATCTTGTGTTTTATTATTGCTTTCGTTTATTTCTCTTTTAGCTTCTATAACCATTTGAGGATGTGAAGTTAATTTTGAAGTTTGCACATATAACTTAATCAACTTAAGATAGATTTCCATAACTATACATTAACATATTAAAAGCTTTTATATGTATTAATTATATATATATATATATACTCAGCATATGTTAATGCTTTCACCTGTAACTTTTATGCTATAATTAAAGATAGTTGCACATCATCAAGGATGAGCTTCCTAGGTTTTTGCACCACTGGATATTGCCCAAAGAAAAAAGTTTAAAGAGTAATTTCATCATTAAAATATTTATAATAGTCCTTGTGTGTGAATATAAAGGAAAATCGCTTATTATTTATATCTGTATATCTATGCAGGTTAACTCATGACATTCACTTGATCACTTGAATCCCGTTATTCATCGATTTGCTCGAGCGGGCGCCAGTAACATTTCCATTGGACTCTATCACGTGCCAATGTAGCCCAATGGCATCTGGTTGATTTAGGAATATGAAGAGCCTCAAACCGTTCCTTCAGGGTCTTAACAAGGAAGTCTGACCATCTTGTAGGTGGGCGGCCACGTGATCTTTTGACATCCCGTGGGATCCAGTCGGTAACGGCTCTAGTCCAGCGGTTGTCTCCAAAACGCATTACATGTCCAGCCCATCTGATTTTCGATGCCTTGGCAAACGAGACAGCGTCCCTGATTCTGGAATAGCGACGGAGGTCAGAACTCCGGATTCCTTCTCTCACTTGAGTGAGACGTGATATTCCAAGCATAGCTCTTTCGATTCCTCTCTGGGAGACCCGAATAGCATTCTCATCCTGCTTTCGTAGGGCCCAGGTCTCTGAGGCATATGTTAATGCAGGGAGAACGGTGGAGTCGAAGAAATGTGCCCGGAGCCGGAGGTTCTTTGTCCTTTTAGCTATTTCTTCGATGCCTTTGAAGGCATTCCATGCCGCCTCTCTTCCTCCTGCGCAGCTCAGGTTTTAGGTCGTTCATCATGTTGACTTCTCGACCTAGGTACACATGACTGCTGCATTCAGAGATGTTTGTTCCATTGAGAGTGAATGGGGCCTCTGGAACTAGTTCATTTCTCATGAACATAGTTTTCTTCAGATTCAGCTGTAGACCTACCTTTCCACATTCTCGGTCAAAGTCAGCCAGCATTTGTGCCGCTTGGCTAATGTTTGGTGTTATTAGAACGATGTCATCAGTGAAGCGGAGGTGGTGTAGTTGCCGACCATCTATCTTCACTCCCATTCCTTCCCATTCTAATTGTCTCATGATGTTCTCGAGGGTGGCACTGAAGAGTTTTGGTGAAATGGTATCACCCTGTCGAACCCCTCTTTTGACATCAATGATCACTTCTTTGTAGAATGGTGAGATCCTGGTGGTGAATCCGTAATACAGCTCACGAAGGATCTTGATGTATTGGGTTTGAACACCCTGTTTGACTAGGGCTTCGATGACTGCTTCAGTCTCCACAGAATCAAAGGCTTTCTGTAAATCAATGAACCTGAGACAGAGTGGCATCTTGTACTCCCTACAAACCTCAATGAGCTTGGTTACTGTGTGGATATGGTCGATTGTGCTGAATCCTTTCCGGAAACCTGCTTGCTCGCATGGTTGACCTTCATCTAGTGTTCTGCTAATCCTGTTCAGGATGACTCGTGTAAACAGCTTGTAGATGACAGATAACAGGCAGATGGGGCGATAGTTGCCGATGTCATGAATGTCTCCCTTCTTGAACAGTAGAACTGTCCTGCTGGTTTTTCATTGGGAGAGCACCTTGCATTCGGACAAGTAGCGTGTGAAGAGCCGAGCTAGTGTATTGATGAGTACCGACGGCAGATTCTTCAGATGTTCGGGTCTGACTTTGTCTGGGCCTGGTGCTGTTCCTTTCTTTACCGATGAGATGGCATGTCGGATTTCAGAAGGGAGAACGTTGGGAATGACATATCCATTCTGTGGAATTTGGTATGTGGGCAGGTGGATGTGGCTATCAAAGAGATTTGAGTAGAAGTCCTGGATAATCTTCTCCATTGCCTTTCTGGAAGATGTGATAGATCCATCAGGGCGTCTGAGGGCAGTCATCTTGGTCTTATATCTTTCTATAAAAAAGATCACACCTTCTACAAGATCATAGTCGGTGATTTTAATGCCAAGATAGGACCGAGAAGATCGGCTGAAGAACTCCACATCGGGAACCATGGCCTAGAATGGAACGAACAAGGTGAGAGACTATCTGAGTTCATCATGTCCACCAAGACTATTCATGGGAACTCACAGTTTCAGAAAGCTGAAGTGAAACGTTGGACATGGGAATCTCCTGGCGGACAGTTCCACAATGAAATTGACCACATCATCTTCAATCGACGGTTTTGTCTGACCGATGTAGCTGTCATCCCCAAATTCCACACAGGATCGGACCACCGTCTCCTTCGTGCAAAATTCTACTTCCCGCAACGGGAGAAAAGGCTGCAAAGTTTAAGAAGAGAACTCCCAGAACGACCACCAACTGGGAACTCTTTGGCACCATTGCGGCAACATGGGAAGATACCATCATTGATGACATCGATGAAGAATACAACCGACTGGTTCAGCACCTCCATGATTGTGCGAAGAATGCCGAGAGAGAGAAAGACACAAAAGGACGCTTGTCTTCAGAATCTCTTGAGCTCATTCGCCAACGTGGCAAGGCGCGAGCCTCAGGAGACCTAATGCTAACGTCCAAGCTTGCTAAACAGTGCAGAGAAGTGATAAAAGCAGACCTCAAAGACAGAAGAGCAGAAATACTGGAAGATGCAGCAGAAGCCGGGAAAAGTATTCGCACTGCCCGCCTGTCCTTCGCCAACTATAAGACCAAGATGACTGCCCTCAGACGCCCTGATGGATCTATCACATCTTCCAACTCATGACATTAACTGGAAATAATCTAGAAAAAATGAATTTAAAAAAAATTAAAGCACTGTGATTTACAAATTTTTCACAGTTGACTTTTAGACCTACAATATTGTAACACTAATCTTATCACCAGATTAAACTTCCCTCTAACAATATTCCTCTGTTTCTGCCCACATGCTCTTGACTCTCTAGACAGTCCTCTTAGAAGGCACCTTTCTAAGTTCAGTTGTTCAAATTTGGGTCACTTGATTTAAGTATTGTTGGCAGTGTGGTTTATGTATTTGGCTCTGTCATACCTTTCACTACTTTTGTACCTGAATTTCCTGACCAACCTCTATTGTGCCTCATTTGCCTTCCTAACACCTCCACTATTTCTTTCCTTCTTCCTATACCCTGAGGCCAGGGTTGATCAGGGCATCCACACTCCCTTTAAAATATTGCACATAGCAGCATATTTTAAACAAAAAGTAATATTTTAGAGATAAATCTTAAGAAATTAATTTATGGATATCTAGCCAAATATTTCTAAAATTTCTGACCAAAAGATTCTTATATCCAGACCACAGCAGTAGTACAGTGAGTGTTTGCCTTGCATATAGATGATCCAAGGTTAAATTCCAGCATCTGATATGGTCTCCTAAACATCACTTGGTGAGCCTCTACCCCTCAAAATTCACGTACCTATAATTATACCCAAAACATTAATATAATTTGTAATGCCAAAAGTTTATATTTGTAACTATAATGGATTGTCGCATTATGTTCTCGAGGGTGGCGCTGAAGAGTTTTGGTGAAATGGTATCACCCTGTCTAACCCCTCTTTCGACATTAATGATGACTTCTTTGTAGAATGGTGAGATCCTGGTGGTGAATCCGGATACAGCTCACAAAGGATCGACAGGGTGACACCATTTCAGCAAAACTCTTCAGGGCCACCCTCGAGACCATCAGCTGACAATTAGAATGGGAAGGAATGGGAGTGAAGATAGATGGTCGGCAACTACACCACCTCCGCTTTGCTGATAACATTGTCTAATAACACCAAACATTAGCCAAGCAGCACAAATGCTGGCTGACTTTGACCGAGAATGTGGAAAGATAGGTCTACAGCTGAATCTCAACAAAACTATGTTCATGAAAAATGAACTAGTTCCAGAGGCCCCATTCACTCTCAATGGAGCAAACATCTCTGAATGCAGCAGTTATGTGTACCTAGGTTGAGAAATCAACATGATGAACGACCTAAAACCTGAGGTGCACAGGAGGAAGAGAGCGGTATGGAATGCCTTCAAAGGTATCAAAGAAATAGCTAAACGGACAAAGAACCTCCAGCTCCGGGCACCTCTCTTTGACTCCACCTTTCTCCCTGCACTAACATATGCCTCAGAGACCTGGGCCCTAAGAAAGCAGGATGAGAATGCTATTCAGGTCTCCCAGAGAGGAATCGAAAGAGCTATGCTTGAAATATCACGCCTCACTCAAGTGAGAGAGAGGAATCTGGAGTTCTGACCTCCGTCACTATTCCAGAAACAGGGACGCTGTCTTGTTTGCCAAGGCATTGAAAATCAGGTGGGCTAGACATGTAATGCGTTTTGGAGACAACCACTGGACTAGAGCCATTACTGACTGGATCCCACGGGATGTCAAAAGATCACGTGGGCGCCCACCTACAAGATGGTCAGTCTTCCTTGTCAAGACCCTGAAGGAACTGTTTGAGGCTCTTCATATTCCTGAATCAACCAGATGCCATTGGGCTACATTGGCACGTGATAGGGTCCAATGGAAATACTGGTGCCCGCTCGAGCAAATCGATGAATAACGGGATTCAAGTGATCAAGTGATCAAGAACTATAATGGATTACTGACAGTTTAAGTTCTAGGCAAAAAATGTACTCTTTTATATACTGACTGAAAGTTATTCTTTTAGTACTGACTTTAAAATAATGCATTTGTTTAGATCACTAAAAGGAAAATTTGAGGAAGACTCAACTGTTTCTTGAACTGCATAAAGGTTTTATTTGTATTATTCATTTTTAAATTTTATTGAGGTGATTTACAAAGTGATTCATAATACGGTTTCAGGCATACAGTGTTCCAGCACCAATCTCATCCCCAGACTCCCTCACAATCACCAGTGTGTCTCTGTAAGGATCATATTCTTAAGTTTGGGTATCATGTTACAGTGTTCCTGGCTCCCTGGCTTACCTATATCACCATGGCTTACCAATATCACCAACAAACCTGTTGCCGCAGACCCATCTCTGTTGTTTCCCATCCTCCTCTTCTCACTTCAATCCTCAAAGTTTTTGCTTTTTGTGATGAAAGGGATGCACTTTAATTTCCACATTTTTTGCCAGTTTCTCTGAGAAATATATTGAAAACAGTTTTTAATAATGTTTATGGGTTATAAAATAGCTCCTGATCACAAAATATAGTCCCTACATAACATCACTCAGTGACATCCGTTCTACTTTGTCCAATGAATTTTGAAATCATTAAAAAATTAACCTGATAAATGACAGAGAATAATACCATAACTTTAACTGCAATTATACCAAAAATATTTTTAAAATTATGCCACTGATCTTTAAATAGGATTAACTTGATTAATAAGATAGAAAATTACCATGCGTTGAATTGTAACTGTATTAATAACATTTACATAATGTATGCCAGTTAGCTTTAAGCTAAAACCACCTGATTCTATGATTAAGATTTTGTCTGTTATTTAAAAATTATTGTGGAATAATCATACAGAATATATTTGAAGAAGTAGTAAACAAAATCGAAGTATACTCTACACCTGGCTGTACTTGGAAATTCAAGTGGTACAAATGATACAACTTATCATTTGCACCATGATAGGTGCAAATGATAGAGCTCTATGCTTAATAGAAATATGCTCTAGCCATTTGACCAATCTCTCCAGCCTACTTTTGTTCTTGGAGTTTGTCATACAAAGTAAGAAGGTAAGTGGGACCATGCCTGGTGCAGATTGCTGTGAAATTTTCATGCTGCCTTCCCTAGAATAGGGAAAAGCACTTGGCTTGCCTGCAGTCAACCCAAGTTCAATTCCTGCTACATATATGGGCCCTGAGCACCTTTGGTCTTGACACCAAAACGAACAGTAAAAGAAAAAGGAGACTACTGTTCGTATGAAAGATGAAAGGGACTGCTTAAAAGTGTAGACACTGGGAGCCTGAGCGATAGCCCAGTGGGTAGGGTGTTTGCCTTGCACGCGGCCGGCCCATGCCGGCCCGGGTTCGATCGCTGGCATCCCCAAGCACTGCCAGGAGTATTTCCTGAGTGCAGATCCAGGACAAACTCCTTAGCACTGCCGGGTGTGACCCAAAAAGCAAAAAAATAAAAAAAGTGTAGACACTGGGTAGTCCATTGATAAGCTCTTCTTCTGCCTATAGTACAGCTCTGTATCTGCCTACAATATATATATATATATATATATATATATATTCTTATTATTTTAACTTTCCATCTCAATTGACTAGAATTTAAAAGATAATTTTACATGCTAAATATAAATAGCTATAGTGGATGCTTTTGGAGAAAGGGAAAATCCCAAAATATTTGTGAATGCTAATAATTAATGTGTTATATATATAGTCTTTTAGATTGATAGTCTACTTTATATATATAAAGTAGACTATCAATCTAAAAGACTTAATACCAAAGAATTGAGTATGGCCTAATCCTTAAAATGCAGTTAAGATTTGTGTTTTTATTAAATTCTCTTTATCTACACAGCAGTAATCAATATGTAGCTTTGAAGGGTCAGACTAAGACTTTATTGTAGGTTCTCATCCTGGTATCTCCAAGGATCACAATCATCCATAGTATGAAAGGCTGCAATATTACAGATATTGTTGCTAGAGATCAATGCAGGGCAGAATAGAAGAAGAAGACTTTTTAGCTATTATTAGCAGCTGAGAAAAACATTCACTACCAAATTTTAATGCCAAAACTTGTGAAAAAAAGCAATTACTCAGTGGAAATAAGGTGCTGAATGAAATCAGGAAGGTTACAAAAATGTGAGTTGGTAACATATAGAAAGCCATAAAGAATATTGCTTCAGATAAAAAGGTTTTGAGAAGGGCCAGTAATACATCATTACCACAAATGTGAAAAAAATTGCTGTGCATTGGCTTCTTTATAACTATAATTAGAAATGACACACATGAAAAAATAGAGGATTCCTGCATGGATAATGAAAACTTTTAAATGGTGTTTCAAATTAGTTCCCAATATTTGAATGTATTTACTTTAATGCAGTGGTATTCAAATTCGGTGTATCTGTAATTGTTTAAAACCAAAGTTCAAAACACGTCTTGCAAAATTTTTTGATCTAAAGATAATTTTGGTCAGAGGTGAAAAAATACAGGAAAACTTATGATTCCATCCAACAAAGTATAGTATTTTTTCATAATGCTGCACTTACAATATCTCTGAGAGGTCTATTGATTTTTGAATCTCACAGAGCAATTGCCTTAATGCTGTGCTTGAGGAAGAATATGTTCAAGTATTTTAGCTGAAATGCCGCCATAGCAGAGGGAAATAGTCTCCTGTGCAGTCATTAGCCTACTTGAGTTATAAATAGTTACAAGAAAAATTTTCAGTAACTTTAAGAAATACTACCAAATCCATACAATAGTCTTCTGTAAATATTCTAATTTCTGATGTATAATGAAGAATAGAGGAAATTCCAAAATAGTGTGATTTCTATTTTTTATTTGAAATATTTTCAATCAGGGTTATAAAACTTATTGACTCTCCAAAATATATGCTAAATTGTAAGACTTTTAAAGTCATATATTATATGACATTCTGGTAAAGGGCTCGGCCAGCCTCTGGCCCAGTCCAACATTGCTCCAAGGGTTTGCTCTCATGTGCGGGGGAGAGACCAGGCTGGCCGGACTCCGAGTAGATTTTTAGGCCCTGCCCTTTCATCCACCTCCATGCCACTTGCCCCAGAAGAGAGAGAGCCCACCCACGCAGGCCCCACAGGTCACTTGGCGCGCGGCTTCAAAGTGGCCTCATGATATTCTTAGAGAATGCTGATTTTAGGATAAGATCCTTCCCAAGATCTTTCACATTTTTACATTGTATATAGTTCTAGACAGGTTCTAACTGATACCAGTAAGCCTAGCAAGAAGCCAGAGCAAACCACACATCATGCAGTCAGTCATTCTCAACATCCAGACTCCAAAGTTCCTCAGAGCTCCATCCTAGAGAAAACGTGATCTTTCCCTTTAAGTTTCATCAGTAAATGCTTGAGATGAGAGCCTTCTACAGAGACTATACCACCTACGCAGCATAGCCTAGCAAGCTCCCTGTGTTTTATATACTTGTAATGCCAAAAACTAGTAACACTTTGGGATCTCAGTTCCATGATGTGAATAATGGTTTCGGGCTCCCCCTGTCCCTGGAGCAAGTAGATTCCCTTGGGTTACACTTGCTTGTGACAGGACTTATGGAGATGTTACAGTGCCCACTCAAGCAAATCGAAGAACAACGGGAAGACAGTGATATTATATGGCTTTAAATCTATAATATTCAAACATTAATACATTAAATCTACATTTGAAATTACTACTGGTTAATTTATATGTGTTTTATTTTCTCATTTCATTATATATTTTTACATATAATGATAAAGAATAAGAAAATATATAGGAAAAATAAATGGTGCTAATTGGGCATAGGAAGACTGGTAAATGGGAAGCTTGCTGGATGGACCATCTTGGTGTTTTTCTTAAGATGTTATAAGAGTTGAGAGAGACATTTGGAGATTTTCCATATTTTCTTTCTCCTGCTCATACAGAGCCTCCTCTCTTACAATAAGGCACTAGTGTAGCTTTTTTTTTAAATCAAGTATGAGCATGTATTGATAACATCTCAAACATCAAAATCTATAGTCTATTGAAGGGTTTGTAGGGTTCACTTTTATTCATTGATATGTGGCCACCACTTTTCTGAAGATGATTGTGATCCTTAAAGACACAGGGATCAGAATTTGTGGTAAAGCTTAGTTTGACCCCTTCAAAGCTACATATTGATCACTGCTATATAGATAAGGGGAACTTAATAAAAATGTAGATCATACTGAATTTTAAGGATTAAGCTATACCCACTTTTTAGGTATTAAACCTCTTTGAGTGGTATTCTACTGTAAATGTATTTTTAAATATAGAAATATGACACGTTCTTTAGTTCAATATTTTCAGATCAACATTTTCAGCAAGTTTGGCTTATTCATCTGAGAACTTGTATCACTTGTATCACTTGTCTTCCCATTCATCTTCGATTTGCTAGAGAGGGCACCAGTAGCATCTCCATATGTCCTGTCTCCTGCTAGTAGAGCCCAAGGGCATCTGCTTGCTCAAGGAACATAAAGAGCCTCAAGCGATTCCATCAGGTCATGGGAATGAGGTCTATAATTGTTACTGGTATTTGGCATATTAAATACGACACGGGTAGCTTTCCAGGCTTTATTTGAACTCACCAATTTTCTTACTAAGGTGAATAAACCGGCCAAATAATTGAATGTTTGAGGAAAGTAAGCATCTATCTTTACCACTTAAAGATAATTTTGAGTTTATGAATAGTTGAAGTCTGTGGCTAGATTGGCGAATCCTTTAGCTCCTATTATCCTGGTATCTGAAAGTCAAAAACTCCAATGGAATAAATGAGCTAAAGAAAGCCAGAGAGTATGTGGAGAATCATGTGACCTGCACTGGAATTTACAGCAAGTTATCTAAAAAGGACATAAAAAGTTTAGTCTAAAGAGCAAACAGGGCAGCTTATTGGAGCACTTGGTGTTATTCTGTTTCAGAAAATATTCTACCTGCATCTGATTAGCAGTTTTTACTAGCTGTTTTATATCTGTAGATTCTTTTTGAAAGCAGTGGATTTTATGTTTCTATATACTGAGCATTTTGTTTTTTTTTTCTCTCTCAGCATACTTTGCACAATCATGGAGGTGGTGAACCAGTTGGTTGTATTCTTCCTCGATGTCATCAATGATGGTATCTTCTCATGTTGACGCAGTGGTGCCAAAGAGTTCCCTGTTGGTGGTTGTTCTGGGAGTTCACTTCTAAACTTTGCAGCCTTTTCTCCCCGTTGTGTGAAGTAGAATTTTGCAAGAAGGAGACGGTGGTCTGATCCTGCTTGGAATTTTGGGGCAAGTATCGCCCCATCTGCCTGTTGTCTGTATTCTATGAGCTGTTCACTGGAGTCATCCTGAAGAGGATTGGCAGAACATTAGATGAAGAACAACCATGCGAGCAACCTGGCTTCCAAAAAGGATTCAGCACAATTGACCATATCCACATGGTAACCAAGCTCATTGAAGTTTGTAGGGAGATCAAGATGCCACTCTGTCTCATGTTTATTGATTTAAAGAAAGCCTTTGATTCTGTGGAGACTGAAGCAATCATCGAAGCCCTAGTCAAACAGGGTGTCCAAACCCAATACATCAAGATCCTTCATGAGCTGTATTACGGATTCACCACCAGGATCTGACCATCCTACAAAGAAGTGATCATTGATGTCAAAAGAGGGCTTCGGCAGGGTGAAACCATTTCAGCAAAACTCTTCAGTGCCACCCTCTAGAACATCAAGTGACAATTAGAATGGGAAGGAATGGGAGTGAAGATAGATGGTTGGCAACTACACCACTTCTGCTTCACTGATGACATCGTTCTAATACACCAAACATTAGCCAAGAGTCACAAATGCTGGCTGACTTTGATCATGATTGCGGAAAGATAAGTCTACAGCTGGATCTCAAAAATAACTATGTTCATGAAAAAATGAGCTAGTTCCAGAGGCCCCATTCACTCTCAATGAAACAGACATCTCTGAATGCAGCAGTTATGTGTACCTAGGTCGAGAAATCAACATGATGAACGACCTAAAACCTGAGCTGTGCAGGAGGAAGAGAGCAGCATGGAATGCCTTCAAAAACATCAAAGAAATAGTGAAAAAGGTAAAGAACCTCCAGCTCTGGGCACATCTCTTCAACTCCACCATTTTCCCTGCATTAACATACGCCTAGAGACCTGGGCCCTCTGAAAGCAGGATAAGAATGCTATTCGGGTCTCCCAAAGAGGAATCAAAATAGCTATTCTTGGAAAATCATGCCTCACTCAAGTGAAAGAAGGAATCTGGAGCCCGACCTCCGTCGCTGTTCCAGAGTCAGGGATGCTGTCTCCTTTGCCGAGGCATCGAAAATCAGATGGACTGGACATGTAATGTGATTTGGAGATGAAGCGCTGGACTAGAGCCGTTACCGACTGGATCCCACGAGATGTCAAAAGATCATGTGACCGCCCACCTACAAGATGGTCAGACTTCTTGGTCAGGATCCTGAATGAACGGTTTGAGGCTCTTCATATTCCTGAAGCAACCAGATATCCATTGGGATGCACAGGCACGTGACAGGGGCAAATGAAAATGTTACTGGTGCCTGCTCAAGCAAATGGATGAATAAGGGGATGTCAAGTGATCAAGTGATGCTGTGCTGTTGAGGAATGATTATTTTTTCTCATTTTATCATGCTGCCTATTCTATTTTATTTATTTATTTTATTATTCTATTTTATTTATTGTTTTTATTTTGTTTTATATTTATTTTATTTATTTTGTCTTGTTATTTTATTTTATTTTATTTTATTATTTTACTTTTTTATCTTTTTTGGGCCACACCGGCAATGCCCTGGGATTACTCCTGGCTCTGCACTCAGGAATTACTCCTGGCTGCAGAGGCGACCATATGGGATGCTGAGGACCGAAACTTGGTCAGTTAACATGCAAGTTGAATGCCCTCCTTGCTGGATTATTGCTCTGGCCCCACACTGCCTATTTTAATATTACATCGTCTGTTGGTCACTTGGTTCATCATTAAAGCACAAGATGAGAGCCTACTACTGAGTTTGCCACCAGCATGGCAGAGCCTAGCAAGCTTCCCCTTTCGTATTTGATATGCTAAAGAAAAAGTAACAATTATAGACCTCATTTTCATGACCTGAATGAATGGTTTGAGGCTCTTTGTGTTCCTGTTCCTTGAGTGAGCAGATGCCCTTGGGCTACACGAGGACGTGACAGGATGTATGGAAATGTTACTGGTGCCTGCTAGAGGAAATAGATAAACATGGGAAGACAAGTGATACCAGTGACTGTACAGTTAATGGGTTTGATCCCAGGCATTCCATATGGTCCCCCAAGCACCGACAGGAGTAATCCCTGAGCAGAGCAGGGTGTAAACCAAAAAGCAAAAAAAAAGTCTTGCTTCACTGCATTCTGATTCTTTCCGTGCATGGTTGCTCTTAATATGAAGTGTGCAGCAGTTATAATTGCAAATCTTTGTCTCTTCATAGCTATGAGAATAGCACTTTGTAACTGGCATACTTTTTGTTTTGCAGACTTGGGAAGAAATTAGATTATAATCGATTGGGTAATAACTAATTTCAACATGGTTGACAGGGTTATGTTTCAGTGAAAAACTACAATGCAAGGAAACACAGGTTTAAGGATTTCCATAAATAACTTACAATTAAGTGAAAAATGCAAGCACAATTTAATATAAAGAATAGAATTTTTTTCTTAAATTATTTTAAACTTGTTAAAAACTGAAATGACTGTAGAAAATTATGTGGCAAAGTGTCCTTGACTCGCCTTTGTTTTTCATTCTTAATTTCATAGCACTAATCTTGGTGAAAGGTGTTACTGCTGATAAAAACTAATCTCATGATACTATCCCAGAAACATGCATTGATCTTTGAAGTGTTCCCCTCCTGACAGATCTTTACTGTACTCAGACAAGCATCCAATACTTGGCAGGTTTATCTATGTGGTACTTAGTAAGAAAAAATTTGTGAGTGCAAGTAATGATAAACAGTGTTCTTAGATAAATAAGCCAAGTTTGCTGAAAATACATATCATAGCTTACTCTGTTCTCAAAGGGCCGAAATGCTTTACCCACTATACTATCTCTCCAGCCCCAATAAGGGATAGATTTAAATAAACTCACTTATATTGTGAAGAACATATAAAATACAGAACATGGAATACACACAATTTTACAAAATCAACCTTAGACATGAATGAAGAAATTTACAATTTCTTATAGTTAAGGAATTAGGAGTCATTTTATTTATATAGACTATTTTGTAGGCTATAATTTGATGATCCTGCAACATTAAAATAGAATTCAGGAAAATAATCAGAATTTAAAAAATTTTATTCCCTTGCATATTCTGGTTCTATATTAACATATAATACAACAAACACTATTCTTCAGTTGCTGTTTTTTACCCATTTTTATGTGTCAAACTGGTACTTTCTGTCAAACCAGAGAGTATTACTTCAAAAAAGAGTATTGATTATAAAACTTAAGTTATAAGTTATGAATGAAAATTCCTTAGTCAAGTCAAATTTATTTTCTCAATGCTGTATTTTTTTCAATATATTTTCTCAATATTATAATCAATATTTTAATTAATTAAATATTAATGTACTTGGTTATTTTAAAAAGGATTTCATTATACTTTAGGATGGAAATTAATTTTGTCTTTCCTGCAAAATCTATCTTTAACTAGAAATTAAGACACACACAGTGAAGAGTTTATCTTTTCTGAATAACATTTTAAAACCAAAATGTGACCTGACATAAGCTGGCAGAGGATGAAGTTTAGTTATTGAGAATTTTGGCATTAGCCATAAAGAGACATGTTTTTGACATGTTAATAAAGAAAAACTATTAGCTGTAATATTAACATGTCTTAGTTTGCAAATATTTTAGTAATTATATAAGGGAATTTTACACCATTTTATCCCAGTTGTTGTTTAACTTTTGCCATACTGTTCTAATTATTTTATTATTATATTGATTTGGTTAATTTAGATGGCCCCCTGTATGGCAATTGATTGCCATTGAACTGTAATAATAGTGGAAGTCTTTCCTATTTTTTTTTGCTGGGCCCTGAATTCAATTTCTAAGAACTGATACTAGATGAGTGTGTTAAATTCAGCTGATTCTGACACTAGTCATAGACACTACTCATAGCATCACACTCTGCAGTGTTGGGTGACATGCCCTACTGAGCATTAGCCTCCAGCTACACTTAGCTAATGTGGAGAGCTGGTCCCTGCCTTGGGGAATCTCCATAGCAGACACAATGGGAGTTTGGGCAGAATTGGATCGATTTCATAATTTTATATGACACAAACATTTTTATCATGAATCTTGCTTGTCCCGATCAATATTCTGTTCCCACGGGTATGTATGCATAGGATATACATGTAAGTATCCCAAGAATACTTGGTCCCGTAGGGTTCAACCATAATGTAATCAATTCTCCTAGTTCAGACAAATGCCAGGATGCCTCCGGAAAAAAAAAAGAAATGTGTCTCTGACTCTAAAGGTAATGCCAAAGTGAATTATTTTGATGGATTTTGGACCTTAGTGGGATCCAGAGTCTGGGATCTGTTAGCTATATATTCATGGTAAAAAAGTATTATTGGCATTTACTACAAATTATATTTTTACTGCCTTCTGGTTCATAGATGCAGCCCCTCCTGACTCTGCTAGGGAGATTTTGCCTCTGGAAATCAGCTCTGGCTTTTGTGAAGCTTGACCCAAAGGCCCACCTAAAGATCTACATTTCACGAGGGTCATTTACCTGGCTTAATCTCTAGATAGCTCAAACCATGATGGACTGGGCTGGAAGATTTTGGCAGGCTTCTGTCTATAAAAGAAGTTAGGTAAAAAGAAGGGGCCTTTTTTTTTTTTGCTATTTTGGCTTCCTTTGGCATTTTCCTCTCTCCATCCTCTCCGTTCTCTGTTGAGCTTCAACACGTGGTGTCAGCCATCTTGGTCTACACATGGCTGGGGCCCATCCGGGAACCCAGTGTTTTTCCTATTCTTGGATTGAATATCAGAACCTGTGATAGTAAAGTCTTAAAATTGCCCTGGATTCCTGAGTTTTCATCCATTCCCGTCCAGCTTTGGAAGTAGACGGGAACTCGTTTTCCAGTATTGTTGGGGACCCCAGTGTCCCCAACACTGTAGGTTCAGGACTCACTCTCAGCACACAGCCCTCACATGACCATCCAACTATAGATGTCCCACCACCACATCTTCAGATGCCTACTGCAATCCCAGACTAGTGTCCATGCTTCTGACCAGAAGTAGCTATAAATATGAGGTTCAAAGAATTCAAGTTCAAGGCATTTGCTAGACTAGCAATCAGATAACCTCCTCACTAACTATGACACTAATTACAAAGGTAGGAATCAAACATTCCCTGGAAAAAACAGAGGAAATGGGGTGGAAGGTTTCCATAACCTCTCCAGTTTCACTACTCTCTCCAAAAGCCCCTCCTTTGAGTCACTATGAAACTGAGACTTCATCACACAAGCCTGATAAATTATTAGCAGCTAAATTCATTTCTACTTCTTCCATGAGTTTAAAGAGATAGGGCTAGAAAATTTCCATCTTTAATTCTTTTAAATTTCTAGTTTTCAGAAGAGAGGAACAAGTCCATTCTCAGATATTTTCTAAAAGCTACCTCATAAACACAGCAGAAAACATATCTTCGACCAAACATTTAGAAAATTTCAAGACTTTTGGAGAAGTTGTGAAAATGAACTATAGATGCAGGTCACATAGGTATAAAAACTATATTTCATTCATGTGCATGATCGACATTGTATTTTATGTATAGTTATATTGACCATAATGGGTAAAATAATTTAATATTAGCATAAAGTTAGTAAATACCTCAATGCATATTTAATTTGTTAATAAATAAGATTAATTATAAAATTGTTATCAATTATTAATGGTATTTTATTTGAGATTTTTTGAGATTTTATATTTTCACCTATGATAGATATTATATTATTAATCAATGAACATGTTAGTAAGTGTAGTAACATTCCTTAGAGTACAAAGAAAATAGAGGATCATCACAGAACATCTCAGTGTAAAGTTAACTATATATATATATATATATTTACATATATATGTAATTAAATGCATACATTCTGAAAGTAACCTAGACAGTAATTTGTACACTAAGAAAGCTAGGAGAAAAAGCATAGTAGATAAGATTCTTGTCTTCTATATTGCAGAAACGAGTCCAATAGTAAGCATCAAAATCTAAATTAAACTTTGAGTTAACATTTCAAAAATACCTATATTAGGAAATTGATAGAGAAAAGAAATCCTTGGCATATTTTCATTGGTGTTCTTACAGAAATTTAAAGTATGAAATATATTCCACTACAATTTCACAAATCCCTTTAGTGTGTATGTTTTGTTTTTCTCTATATCACAGGAGTGTCTGACTCTAAAATAGTGCCATACGCATAATGGCAGATCTATAAATAATTGACTCTTCCTTAACTTATTCTTAATATATCAACTCCATTTTTGCTTGAGCCAATTCTGTTCATCAGATCACACCTATTATGCTTACAATATGCTCAGTGATTTAGATTATGATTTAGCAATATTCCTTATTTGCGGCTGCTTTGAGAATGATTTATTTGAAGTCAGTATTGCAAGACTAGTGAACAAGCAGCTACTTGACAGTAAGGTAAGCTGAAGTGACCTTATTCAGATATCTGAAAATCTTCAGCAATGCAGAAATTAAAATCATATGTACTCTTTAATTTTTAAACAACTGACAAAAACCCTCTATAATAAACCTAGATGTTATGAAACTATATGTGTGCCATTGTTTCCAGAGTATTAGCAAGCAGAGAAGAAAAAATATTTTCTGGTGATTGAATTTAATTCTAGTTATGTTATACTTGACATACTGAGACATCACTTTGTTCTAATATTGTATAGACTTTTACTGGAAATGTCAAGTTATATTCAAATACATGTGACTGAACAATAAAGAAACTTTCTATAATTTGATTTATTCTCCTGTATTTTAAAGATTTCATCTTTCACTATTTTAAAGATTTCTTGTTTATCATCTTTTGGAAACTAATTTGAGTATAAAAGGTCGTATTTTGTATTTTAAAGTCAAATGCATCAATCTAATTGCATGTTTATGTGTGTCTTTAATTTTTTAGGAAGTATCTTTTAGCATTTAGATCATGTATAGAATAGAGATTAATAGAGACGATTTGGTTTAGATAGCCCTCTTTAAAGACTGTCTAAACCAAATAGTCTCTAATGAATAAACCAACATTTCTTCCATCTTCTATTTTCAATTTCCACCTTATTCATATAAACTGAATTGGAAATTTCTTCCTCCCACTCTATCTTCTCATTCTCTGCCCTCATCTGGCTGAGGGCTCAACCAAAATAACCTCCTTCTAGGATCTCAGAGCCCAGTATTTATGACTGTCCCTGTTAGCTTCTTTGCTTGATTACAGTGGTTTTGCAATAATTTAACTAAATGTCTGCTTGTAAGTCGAAATAGCCATTTTTTGAAGAACTACTGGACTGCAGACTCCATGAGGAGAGTATGCTTTGTAAAGTCAACATGACATAGCACCTACTGAGATATATATTTTGACTGAAAAAACAAATCCTGGTGTGCTAACCAGTGAAATAAAAACCTCACATCCTATTATATAACTGTTCTAATACTTGGGTGACAGATAAGAACAACTGACATCACTATATCATGAGAATAAAAAAATTTCACCAACGTTTGCAAGCCACCACTAGCCACACAATGACTTTTTCTTCATTTCATTTAGACTTCATGCATTTACTATTATGTGCTTTTAAACTGACACAACAATTTTTAAGAGATTAGGCTGGGTGAACATAAGGAGGATCAGAAGCTTTATTTATGAATATTTGGGTTTTATAATTAATTTGAATGATTTAAAGTGTGATCTTCTTGATAGAGTCACTGAAGAGGCATAATATTATTAAAAGCCAGATGGCAGCACAATTTACATGCCTAGTGAGCACAAAATTATTTCCTAATGGAAACATTTTTAAAATGGTGTTGGTTCTCTTCAATGATTATCAATTCAAATAATCCACATTTTCCCCATTTTTACAAGTATATTCCTATTTTAGATTCTGTTTGAAATATTTGACATAATGATCAGTTTTGACAGATGGATATCATTAAATATATCTTAAAATCTAACCAGTTATTAGGTTTCTGATGATATTGCTGAAAATAGTGAATTCTGTGTTTCTGAACAAAATCTCTTCTTTTGTATATCAGTAAAATAATATTCTCAAACTTTTATTATGAATTTTTTCAAAAGCTTATTTTGCCAGCCATGAGAAAAAACAAATATTTCAGTTATGTTTTCAAATAAATTCCGAATGCTTTCCAGAGCACATTAAAAACTTTCATTTAGAAAGGAAAGGACAAATGTAACCTTTAGTACATGACTTTGCAAATACTCTAGATTGTTTGAATGTATTATTTATTAATAAAATAATAAATGAAGAATACCCAACTTATATGAATTTCACCAGAAATTAGAAGCTGAAATAATTTTAATTAAAAAGGTAAATGTGTTCAAATAATTGTAAAATTATACCCAGGAACCAAAGCAAGGTGATAATTTAGTCAACCACCAGTGGTTCAATGCTTGCACCACAGACATGGCAGTACCACCCCACTGGTATTTAAAAAGGAAAAGATGACAATTTTGATAAAACATAAGGGAATAATAATATATATGTATATATACATATATATATATACCCTCAGTATGATAATACATATGTCTTCATGTTCATGCTATTAACTTAAACTTAGACAAGTCTCATTTCACCCCAAAGCAAAATCTATGACACATCAGGATATATAATTGGAATTTAAACATAACCATTATGAAGTATTATAATAACAGAGAAGAAATGTTAAACATGTATATTATTAATGCCAGATATTTTAAATATTTTTATCAATTTGTAAAGTCAATTGATTGGTTTTTTTTTATTTTTATTATACCACAGTGAAACATACAATTACAAAGGTGATCATAATTGGTTCTTGGTAATACAGTATACCAGCACCCATCCCTCCACCAGTGCCCCATTTCCACCACCAATGTACCCCACCCCCTCCTGCCCACCCCCAGCTGCCTTAATAGCAGGTACCCCAGTTTCCTCTCTTTCTCTCTCTGTCTCTCTTTTGTCTCTGCATCTCTCAGCCTCTTATTTTACACATTGTGGCTAGCCCTGCAGGTATTTAGAGTTTATCACTTAAGTCTCTTTGTGTATATTCAATGGTGAGTCTTAATCTGCCATTACCATTTCCCACATTTAGTAAAACACTGGTATCTATTTATGTCGTATTAATGAATGCAGTCATTCTATATCTGTCCTTTTCCTTCTGACTAAGGTCACTCAGCATGATATTCTCCATGTCCCTCCATTTGCAGGTAAATTTCATAATGTCATCTTTTCTGACAGCCGCATAGTATTCCATAGTGTAGATGAACCACAGTTTCTTTAGCCAGTCCTCTGTTCTCGGGCATTTAGGTTGTTTCCAGATTCTAGCTATAGTGAATAGCGCAGAGATGAATAAAGAAGTACAGATAGTGTTTCTGCTATGTGTTTTTCGATCTCTAGGGTATATTCCCAGGAGTGCTATTGCTGGATCAAATGGGAGCTCAATATCTAGTTTTCGGAGGAATGCCCATATTGTTTTCCCAAAAGGGCTGGACCAGTCGGCACTCCCACCAACAGTGGATCAGAGTCCCTTTTTCCCCACATCCACGCCAGCACTGGTTGTTCTTGCTGTTTTGGATGTGTGCCAGTCTCTGTGGTGTGAGATGGTACCTCATTGTTGTTTTGATTTGCATCTCCCTGATGATTAAAGATGAAGAACACTTTTTCATATGCCTTTTGGCCATTCGAATTTCTTCTTTTTGGAAGCTTCTGTTCATTTCTTCTCCCCATTTTTTGATGGGGTTGGCTGTTTTTTTCTTGTGGAGTGCTACCAGTGCCTGATATATCCTGGATATTAACCCCTTGTCAGATGGGTATTGGGTGAATATCCTTTCCCACTCTGTGGATTGTCTTTGTATCTTGGTCACCGTTTCTTTTGAGGTGCAGAAGCTTTTTAGTTTTATATAATCCCATTTGTTTATCTTTGCTTCCATTTGCTTGGTCAGTGGTGTGTCATCTTTAAAGATACTTTTCATTTCGATGTCGTAGAGCGTTTCTCCTATGTTTTCTTCGATGTACCTTATAGATTCATGTCCGATGTTGAGATCTAGAATCCATTTTGATCTGACTTTTGTGCATGGCGTTAGAAGGAGGTCTAAGTTCATTTTTTTACATGTAGCTGCCCAGTTTTCCCAGCACCATTTGTTGAAGAGGCTGTCTTTGCTCCACTTAATATTTTTTGCTCCTTTATCAAAGATTAAGTGGTTGTATATTTGAGAATGTGTTTCAGGATACTCAGTTCTATTCCATAGGTCTACAGGTCTGTCTCTATACCAATACCACACTGTCTTAATTACAACTGCTCTGTAGTAGAGCTTGAGGTTGGGGAAAGTGATACCTCCCATCTTCTTTTTCCCAAGGATTGCTTTAGCTATTCGTGGAGTTTTATTATTCCATACAAATTTCAGGAGTGTTTGTTCAATTTCTTTGAAGAACATCATGGGTATCTTTATAGGGACCACATTGAATCTGTATAAAGCTCTAGGGAGTATTACCATTTTGATAACGTTAATCCTTCCGATCCATGAGCAGGGAATATGTCTCCATTTCCTCAGGTCTTCTTTTATTTCCTGAAGTAACGTTTTGTAGTTTTCTTTGTAGAGATCCTTTACATTCTTTGTCAAACTGATTCCTAGGTATTTGATTTTCTGCGGCGCAATTGTGAATGGGATAGTTTCTTTAATGTCCCTTTCTTCTCTTTCGCTGTTAGCATATAGGAAGGCCATTGACTTTTGGGTATTGATTTTGTACCCTGCTACTCTGCTATAGGAATGTATTATTTCTAGGAGCCTCTTGGTAGAGAGTTTCGGGTTTTCCAGGTATAATATCATGTCATCTGCAAATAGTGATAACTTGGCTTCTTCCCTTCCTATCTGGATGCCCTTAATGTCTTTTTTCTTCCCTGATTGCTATAGCAAGTACTTCCAGTACTATATTGAATAGAAGTGGTGAGAGTGGGCAGCCTTGTCTTGTCCCTGATCTTAAGGGGAAGGCTTTCAGTTTTTCCCCATTGAGAATGATGCTCGCTGTGGGCTTGTACCAGATGGCCTGGATTATCTTGAGGAAGGTTCCTTCAATCCCCATTTTACAGAGAGCTTTCATCATGAACGGGTGTTGAATCTTGTCAAATGCCTTCTCTGCATCTATTGATATGATCATATGGTTTTTATTTTTCTTTTTGTTGATATGATGTATTATGTTGATTGACTTGCGAATGTTGAACCATCCTTGCATTCCCGGGATGAATCCCACTTGGTCATGGTGTATAATCTTTTTGATGACTCTTTGGATTCTATTTGCTAGTATTTTGTTGAAGATCTTAGCATCTGTATTCATCAGGGAGATTGGTCTGTAGAATCGGTAATCAAAAGTCTCCCCAAACACAAAAGCCCTAGTCCAGATGGATTCACCAGTGAATTCTACAAAACCTTTAAAGAGGACCTACTCCCAATTCTTTTTAAGCTCTTCCAACAAATTGAAGAAACAAAAACATTCCCAAATAGCTTTTACGAGGCACATATCACCCTGATACCCAAAGCAGACAAAGATGTCACAAAAAAGGAAAACTACAGATCAATTGATTGTTTTATTAAAATGTATATAACTTACCCACATTTTAATATATATAAGTTGTCTGCCAATAATAGTAAAATGACCAGAATAGGAGGAAATGTGACTATATATTTCTAACTATTTTTCCCCTTTCAGGGAATTGCTTCATACCCAGCAATGCTTGCAGGACTACATGAGGCAACCAGGATCGAATTCACAATGATCAGGTATAACACAAGTGCCTTGTCCATTGCACTAATCTCAAACCAAAGATTCTCATACAAAAAATTATTTTAGGATGATTACATGAGAGATTCAAACTGTAAGCCTATAAACATAACCCAAAAATATAAGTATATTTTTTAAAAAGTGGTTTTTAAAAAAGTATGTAAAAACTAGTGCAAAGTCATTATTAATCTTAATCATAAAATAAGTAAAAAATTACCAATGAGCATATACTTTAAATATAAAGAGAAACGAAGCATGAACAATGAAAAAAAGACACAGATAGATATTAATCATAAGCAGTCTGGTGTGGCAGTAGTAATAATACCAAGAAATGGACTTCAGGGAAAAGAGCATGACCAGAGATAATGGCAAACATTTCATATGCTAAAATGAGACATTTTTAATATTAAGTTATACTAATCTTAAATGTGTGTGCACCTGATAAGACTTTAAATTTTTATGATTACCAATAGTGCATAAATAAAATGAGAAACGAAAAATATGCAATTACTGTTCATGATTTCAACACCTCTGATTATATATATAACATGCACTATACTATCAACTTGATCTAAATTGTATTTATAGAACACTCCAAGTGTGCCTGACACATTCATGAAGATAAACTTTATTAATGTTCATAAAACCAGCCTTGAAGGATTTAAGACCTGAAATTATAAACATATATCCCCAGGTGAGATAAGAATTGGATTAACAACAGACACATATAGAAGCCATCCTGACGTTTAGAAATGTTAAAACATGCTGTAAAAATGGGTGGTTACCAAAGTAAAACACTTTGGCAATTTTCTAATAATATGATAATGTAAATTATGAAATAGGAAAGTAATATTTGAGGCCCAGAGATAAAATCACTACTGTACGATTGTCATATTAGAAAGTAAAACTGTTCCCTATTATCAAATTTTATGCCTTAGTAAGATAGTGAATGAAGAATAGAAAATTCTGTACAAAAAAGTGTAAAAAGAAAGAAATAGGGAAAAATGTAGGTGAATAGTATGGGAGGAAGAAGTCTAAAGACTTTAAATCTCCGTCCCTTGTGCTCATGCCTTAGGATAAGATACATGTAAGTATCTATAGGCACATTGGAGAATTAATGATTATATTCTTAAAACATTTAATATAAAATTGTTGTGATTGTTTAGAATAAAGCACCCACAAGATTTCATTTATACTGACCTAGTGCTTTTTAGTTTGGGGCCACACAGCGGTCACTTTTGTCAGGGCTTATGGTTCTGGAGTGCCGGGACTTGGACCCAGGTGTGCTGGCTATGTGCAAGGCAAGCACCTTGCCTGTTGTACCCTCCCTGATCCTAATCATGTACTCACTAACTCCTTAAAATTCTATATTACAAAAGGTTGTGCTTTGGAAAAAAGTATTTCTGTGGTTTTCTTTAACCAATTCCATTCTAATTCAGCTGAGTAACCTATAAGCTGCCTTTTCATTTTAGTTGTATTTATCTTTCAATATACTCTAAGCAATGATAAATTGGGAGCTTTAGCAATTTGGGATAGTCCTTTCTGTGTTTCCTCTAAAGGATTAGAGAATATACATGATTCTAAGCGTTAAATGAAGTAGTAAGACTTCATTTAAAAGCTATGATATTTAAACTGTGATAAGTAAATTTAGGTATAATATGTCATCATGATTATGCATATCATATTTCTTTGGCTATTATTAAAATATAAAGAAATATGTAGCTATTCAATACCCTGAATAAAGTGATGTAAGACTGTTATTATAGAAAATGATCAAAATGCCTAAAATAATTTGGTGTTTCAGAGATTTTTAAGGAAAATGAGGTTACCAGAGTGGAGGATTAAATGTGTTTTGGTGACAAGTATAGTGTATTTACATATTTTAAAAGACGTAAAATTATATGTTTAAGATATAGCTTTGTAAAGCAACATTTCTGCAAGTAAAAATAAAATTTGAAAATAAATTATACTACCTTGAGTCTTGAAATGTTTGTTCTCATAAAGGTATCTAAATAGAAGGTACCAAAATTTCTCATTTATAACTCATTTTTGGGAAGATATACCAAAATATTTCAATACTCCATGAGCTATTGCTATAGGTTTAAATAGTATTTGCCTTGTTGCACTTAGAAACTATATTCTATGTACAATGAAAATGTTCAATGGAATAGTGTATATTACATCATTTTTAAAAAACAAAGAGAGAAATGGCTTTATTCATTTCTTCCTGAAGTAGTCCATAAAGATTATAGAGAGATGCAGGAGGTCAGGGCTTGGTCCCTAGCCAAATATGGTCACCTGATTGAGGAGTAGCCAAGAGCCATGCATGGGCTCTGAACACAGAGCCAAGAGTAGCCGAGAACACCAGGGGCTATGTCCTCTCAGCCCCAGGAGATTCTAAAGAAACGAACAATAAAGCATTTCAAGCACGAATTCTGTTTCTGAAAGAAATTCCTAATTGTTAGAATTTATTAAATTATTTGTATATTTTCAACATATATGTATAATATGTATCAAATCAGTAATTAATGCTATGATGAAATTATTTTATTATGTAAATACTAGTTTTAAAGAATGGAAGGAACATAGCTGAGTGCAGTTCACTTTAAATAATATCTGCAACTGAATTAAATATATCCAATTAAAATGATTTAAGTGAAGGTAATGGAAACCGGGAGGGCAAAATGCACAAAGGGTCCCTGCTTTTACCTGGATAATTGGTCAAAGTCTCTATTGGGCAACCGAATTTATAAGCCAGAACCTAATGAAGTAAAGGAAATACAATAAAAGTGGTTAGATTAATAAACTCACAAAACTTTTGCATTTCTTTCAATATACATGTAAATGGCATGTGTCCCTTGAGCTAGCAAAACAACAAAATTGTTTAGCTAAACAGATGCTACGACCATCTGAAAAACAGAACAAGACAGAAAATTCTTCTAGATTGCTTCAATACTTGTTAAGCCTTAGCACTAGGAACAGTTACTCTTAATATTTTTAAAAACAGAGTTAAAATGGTTTCATATTGGCAGGTGTAGAACATGAATTGTTTTGTATTGGCAAGGTATAGATCATTGATACACTAGGCATGACAGAGGAGAGATAAGAATGCTGTGGGTCCTTTCAGATACATGGGGGGGTAGACACACAGACACATACACACACGAAAGATAAACAGACTGATCTCACAAAAGAAATGAAAAAAAAGTGCATTTTCTAGGGAACAAGGTAAGTTCTCCCCTGAGTCAAAACAACGCTGCATCACTTCCACATCTATTGCTGTATACATAACTGACAGTGTGGAGCTAGCTGTTACTGATGCTTGAACACACATCTTCAATGTTCCTGTTCCATATTTATATGATGAATGGTCAAACTGTGAGATCAGAAGACAATTTAACAGTTCACTTTGTTACAAAAATGTTCATTTGAAAGCACTTTTGCTTTCTTCAACAAACAAAAAACAACAGGTTTCTCTTGTCAAAACTGACAGCAAAAAGGGAGGTTTACCCTGATCTACCCAAATTACCATATGCTGTACTGAAGTTGGCCGAACTGTGTTCTGAGCCCTGTTCTATCTTTGTGACAGAAAAACTGCCATATCAACTTCCCATTTGTTCCCCAAATGGTATATAGCCTTTTAACCAAGATGTGAGTAATGGATGGATTACATAAGTTTGAATTACGCATTCTAAATAATACATTATTAACCTATAACTACATACTGTAACTGTAATTGAAAATAATTTGAAAACATTAATTTTTTTCTCTTACATTCTTGGTCAGTTAAGGAGTTAACTGACTAGGGCTAACTTAAGGAATTCTCCTGAGCTGTTTATTTCATTTACCATGAAATTTAAAACTTCATGACATAGTTTCATCTTACAATATTTCATCACTGATCCCTTCACCAGTGTCCATTTTCCCACCCCCAGTTACTTTGTTTTGAAATGCTGTTACAATTTTGTTTCAATTTGAGAAAATAATTGAGTACGATTAGTGTGGACCTTGACAGTTTGTAGCAGCAAACAGCCCCTTCACAATTCAGATGTTCATCCAGGTAGACTTATCATTTATTAATCAAAATTATATGCCATTGTAATTTACTATTGAAACAATTCAGAAAATTTCATCAGAATTCCTGAGAAATAATGAATTACCATCAGTAGAGGTAGAAGGTTTTAGTAACTTTTTGGTATCTGCACCACTTAACAGCATTTTGACATCTGCATGTCTAGTGTTCACATCTTCATAATGGAGCTAATAAAAATATCTCAAACAATTTATGGGAGAATTATAATAAATAATCTACTAAAATAGCTTATTCTCTGACACATAGAAGGCATTTTGGGGGGTAATATGGTAGACTTATAGCTACAATATTGGATCTCCTTTTCAATGTAATGGCACTTCTGTCTCTAAAAGATAGCATAACATCAACTATGTTGCTTGAAATTAATCACAGGAATGGGTTACAAGACTGTGATGTTTGATTTGAAATGCTGCTCAGAGACCGGAATGTTCTTCCCATCTGCAATAGTTGTGAGAGTATGAGAATACAAACTATAGTGTATTAACTCTGCTAGACAGTATAAATCATAGGAATTGAAAGAAACTCTTTCTCTCTATTCCCTTAGAGAAAAAAAATAGGAATGGCTCAAAAAGAAAAATAGAAAACTTTGCCTTGTGCATTTCCTTGAGTTTTTCAGAAATTAGTTATTTTTATTTTTATAATTTTTGAGAGATTCACAGACATGGGGGCAGAGCTGCTACCGGCTCTCCCTGTGCCCAGCCACTCACGAGTTGCCCAGGAGGGATGGCGGGTTCTAGTCCTGGCCTGCCACCCCAGCAGAGGGATGTCGGTTCAATCCCCGACATCCCATATGGTCCCCCTGGGCACCACCAGGAGTAATTCCTGAGTGCAGAGCCAGGAGTAAACTCTGAGCATCACCGGGTGTGACCCAAAAAGAAAAAAAACTAAATGTGGTCATTAAAACACCATATACTCTTACTACTTAATTCTCAAAAAATCAAGCTCAGCATACATGTATTATTATGTAATGTGAAAAAGGTTAAAAGAAATGCCTGTTTCCAACAAAATGGTTCAATATGAAATGTATTAGGTGATTAAATAGATGAATTCACTGATATTTAAACATAAGCAATATATACATATATAAAATTTATATTTAGAAGTATATACATAATACATAGATAAAAAGTTCTAAGATGAATAAGTTGTACAGAAACTGTAAAAAGTCAAATGCAAAGGATCAGAGAAATTATATAGTGTGGATAAGGCATTTGCCTTGCATGTAGATAACCCGGGTTCAATCCCTGGTATCCCAATCCTGGAGTGATCCCTGAGCACTGCTGGGTTTGTCCCCCCAAAAGAAAAAACAAAATAAGTCAAAAAGAGTCACTTTGTGCTGAATTCTTCCCAGAGAAACAGGGAGAGTATACAGAATGGAATCAAGTTTTAATCATTTTGTTTAGCTTATCATGGGATGCTTTGCTCTAGTCTCACAAGTGAACCTGTGTGGCAATTCTTGAGGGGGTACTTTTGGACCCTACCAAGTGGTGCTTAGGTGTCCCTTCTGTCAGAGCAAAAGAGATTATGCATACTACTGGAGAGTCAACCTGAGTTAGCTGTCTGAAAAACAAGCAGCTTACTTGCTGTTCTGTCTTTCTGACAATGGAAATCAAGACTATGATTTTGATTATGAATATGATGAAAATATTTTAAAACTTAGATTGGCAACCATTCATTTTAGTTTGCTGACATGTAATATTATTTGCATTTATGTCTCCTAGAAATCAGAAATTATAGTTTTTATTAATCACCAATATTGAGAACTGTTTTCCAACTTATATCAAAAATTTCAATTCATTGAGCAAATAATTGAATGTCTTAAATTAAAAACCAAGCCTCTTGAATCTACATCAAACTTAGCATTGGTATTTACTTTCAATTTTGTCTGGTAAAAGGGAGATTTAGTAGCATGTAATAAATATCCTAAATAAAACCTATATCTTGAGGAATTGAACAATTAAGAATCTTGTAAGGGCTAGTATCTCATAGTATTTCACCTCCAATTAAAATTGCATCTTTTCTTAAAAAGTTGTGATTAATGGAAATCAGCAACACCATCAAGATATAGGATTAAAAACACAAGATGATCCCTCAGGTGAAGATAACTAATCCTGAGGTAAATTCATAGGTTATTGTGTCTCTTAAGTAGCCTACCACAAGCTGATTTTCGTTTTTATACTTTAGTTTTTCTCCATCATGACTGATAAGACAAACCGATCACTATCCACCTACACATATGTAGACTATGCAGATGATTTTACAGGTTCATCTACACAGATGACTATGCAGATGAATACACAAATGACTATCACTATTCACCTATGCATAAGTAGAATATGCAGATGACTATACTAAACTCAAGTCAATGATTCCATTGATTTTTTTAGCTCATTTGCCCTCATATCTGTTCCATGGCTGTTATATATCAAAGGATCCTTTTTCATGTGGGTTTTGTCTGAGTTCAACAAAAGAACTGGAGTCATTGTCAGGAGTTTGGAGAATGAGAGAAAAGTAGAACTGGACTATCCATAACTGTTCTGATTTTTCAGGGGGAGAGTTGGTAATGCAATTTTACACATCACAGATGACCTGTTTTTAGTCTGAAATTTCTAGCCCAGCAGGCCTGTGGATTTGTGTATTCAAGTAATAAAATTTCGTCTATTTGTCAACTAAGTGGTACAAAGTACCCAGTGTATCATTTCTGATTTTTTTTCAACCCACTTATCGCTCCTGCTTTTCTGTCAGATGAAATTTTTTAGGTGGTCACACCTGTGATTCTCAGGGATTACTTCTAACTGGGCTCAAGGCACCATATTGGGTACCAGAGTCATATGCAAGGTAAACACCCACCCTGCAATACTGTCTCTCCAGCCCATTGGATGGATTTTTTTTTTTTTTGCTTTTTTGGATCACACCCAGCAATGCACAGGGGTTACTACTGGCTCTGCACTCAGGAATTACTCCTGGCGGTGCTCGGGGATCATATGGGATGCGGGAGATAGAACCCAGGCCAGCATGGGCTGGCCACGAGCAAGGCAAACGCCCTACCCACTGGGCTATTGCTCCAGCCCCTGGATGGACTTTTGAATGTGGTTTAGGATTAATTATTCAAGACCTGGAGAAGAATAGAAATGGATTAAAAACTGGATTAATTTTTATTCTTTTTTTTTTTTTGCTTTTTTGGGCCACACCCGGCAATGCTCAGGGGTTTCTCCTGGCTCTGCACTCAGGAGTTACTCCTGGCTGTGCTTGGGGGACCATATGGGATGCCGGGGATCGAACCCGGGCCGGCATGGACCGGCCGCGTGCAAGGCAAACGCCCTACCCACTGGGCTATCGCTCCAGCCCCTGGATTTATTTTTAAAAATATGTTATTACACCACCATGAGATATACAATTACAAAGATGTTCATGTTTGGATTTTGATCATATAGAATTCCTGCATGCATCCCTCTAACAGTGACCATTTCCCATCACCAATGTCCCCAATTCTTTCCCACTCCACTAGCCTGCCTCTATGGCAGGTTTTTTTGTCTCTTTTCTCTCTTCCTATTTCTCTCTCTTTCTCTCTTCCTTCTTTTACAAATTATGGATTGCAATACATATATTTAGAGGTTAACATGTGTATCTTTTTGCTTATATTCAATGCTCAGTTCTAAGACCGTATTATCACTTTTGACAATTATTAGCACACTGTTCCCTTCTCTGTCTTTCCTAACCTAAGACTCCCACATGTTTGTGGTAATTTCCACCTTTTACATGTTTTGACTGACCTTGGATATTGGTTTTATTTTATATATATATATATATATATATATATATGATATATATGATATCTGCATTTATTTGCTATATATATGTATGTATATATACATACATATATATAGCAAATAAATGCAGTTATTCTATATATGTCTTTTTCTTTCTGGCTAATTTCAGTCAACATGTTCCTCTCCATGTCCATGCATTTATAGGCAAATTTTGTAATTCCTACAGCTGCATAGTATTCCATTGTGTAGATGTACCGCTGTTTCTTTATCCTGTCATCAGTTCTTAGGCACTCTGGTTGTTTCCAGATTCTGGCTATTGTGAATCACTATTCCAGATGGCATTTCTGCTGTGTGTTTTTGGCTTCCCGGGTATATTCCCAGGAGTGGTATGGCAGGGTCAAATGGGGGCTCAATTTATAGTCTTTGGAGGAATGTCCATATTGTTTTCTAAAAAGGCTGTATCAGTCAACATTCCCACCAACAATGGATGAAAGTCCCATTTTCCCTTCATCCACACCAGAACTTGTTGTTCTTGCTCTTTTTGGATATGCACCAGTCTCTGTGGTATGAGATGATATCTCATCGTTGTTTTGATTTGCATCTCTCTAATGATTAATTATGATGAGTATTTTTTCATATGCCTTTTGACCATTTGAATTTCTTCCTTGTCTAAGTTTCTGTTTATTTCTTCTCCCCAAATTTGATGTGGTTGACTGTTTTCTTCTTGTAAAGTTCTACCAGTGCCTGATATATCCTAGATATTAACGATATTAACCCCTTGTCAGATGGGTATTGGGTGAATATTCTTTCCCATTCTGTGGACTCTTTTTGTATCATGGTCACCATTTCTTTTGAGTTGAAGAAGCTTTTAAGTTTCATGTAGTTCCATATATTTATCTTTGCTTCTAATTGCTTTGTTAGTGTTGTTTCATCTTTGAAGTTGCCTTTAGCTTCAATATCGTGGAGGGTTTTTCCTAATTTTCTTTGACGTACTTAATGGATTCAGGTCTGATACTGAGGTCT
The DNA here is from genome assembly GCA_021461705.1 of Cryptotis parvus. Classification (NCBI taxonomy): domain Eukaryota; kingdom Metazoa; phylum Chordata; class Mammalia; order Eulipotyphla; family Soricidae; genus Cryptotis; species Cryptotis parvus. The sequence continues at coordinate 30,791 of JAJIBD010024255.1, read as the reverse complement.
CTAATCTATTTTGATCTGATTTTTTTAAATTTTATTTTGCTTTTTGGGTCGACCCAGCGATGTTCAGTGGTGACTCCTGGCTTTGCACTCAGAAATCACTCCTGGCAGTGCTCGGCTGACCCGGGTTCGATGCTGGGATCAAAACCAGGTTAGCTGCATGCAAGGCAAATGCCTCATCCACTGGACTGTAACTCCTGCTCCTGATCTGATTTTTTGTGCATGGTGTTAGACAGAGGTCCAAATTCATTTTTTACATGTAGCTGCCCAGTTTTCCCAGCACTGTTGGGGAGCCACTGGGATCCCCAACAGTATCAGGACAGACGTTATCCTCTACCTCCAAGCCCTCAGGGGAATGGATGAAAACTCACGAGTCTGGTGCAGTTCCAAAAGAGGCTTTTAATAGTAGAAAAACTCTTCCAGCACAATCCAAAATAATGAAAGAACTCTAGCTCTGGTCAGAACTTAAACCATACAGGGAGAGCCCGTATCTCCCATAAAAGACGATCCTACCAGAAATGAGTCCTATCCAAAAAAGGGGGCGAGTGCCTCAAGGCAGTCCCCTTATATACACCAAAGTAATACTAACTGTTGAAAGGGAGGGTTCTGTCAACAAAGAATCCTAAACAGCTTCTAAATAGTAGAAGAATGTAGAAGGGTGGTGCCACATCCTATTTCAGGTATAAACAAAGGTGTATGCCAAGAACTAATCCCTTCTTCTGAGATTATCTCTTGCAGAGCCTCACAAGAAGTCAGACGACCCCCCACTCCATGAGGGCCATCATTTTCCACATTCAGACTCCCCTCTCATTAGAACTCCACCCAGCAGAAGAGCTGATCATAATCCTGCTTGCGGCTGCATGGTTCATCAATAAATGCTGGAGATCAAAGGTAACTACAAAAGTATGCCACCCACACGGCAGAGCCTGGCAAGCTACACGTGTTGTATTTGATGCCAAATACCAGTAACAATTATAGACCTCATTCCCATGACCTGATGGAATGGTTTGAGGCTCTTTATGTTCCTGGAGCAAGCAAATGCCCTTGGGCTCTACTAGCATGAGACAGGACATATGGAGATATTACTGGTGCCCACTCAGGCAAATCAATGATGATTGGGAAGACAGTGATACAGTGAAAACACTGGAGAGAGAAGGGGCTGATATAAAGGAATACATCTTAATTTCATGTGATTCATATAATCTAAATGGTACCCACAAGGTCCTTCTTATTTAATATCTGCACCAGCTGATTCTGAGTACCTCGATTTCTGTATACTGAAAGGGTCATGCTCGCCTGCTTGAGGGCAAATTAGTATGATCCTTCCTATAATCTTAAAGATAGTCTCAAAGTAGCCAGGGTGGCAGTCTCCTGGTAAATGCTGTCTCACGCTGAGTGCAGTGGGTATAAAGAGCTGTGCCCAATCTAGATAACATAGAAATTTTAGTAGATGCATAATAAGTCAGAAGTTATTCAGAGTCAAGGTGACTTCTGTAACTGCCACACTCTCTATCAGTGTTTAAATAGAAGAGAGACCTCATTAGAATGAACCTTGGCTTAAGAACATGTAAATAGATTAAGCTGTGAGTAAAGCTCCCAAGCTAGCAAAGCCTGTCATCCAACACAGCACCACTTGTTGAAGAGGCTTTCCACGCTCCACTTTGTACTTTTTTTTTCTTTTTGGGTCACACCCAGCAACATTTAAGGGTTTCTCCTAGCTATTTGCTCAGGAATTACTCCTGGCAGTGCTCGGGGACCATATGGGATGGCGGAGATCAAACCAGGACTGGCTGCGTGCAAGGCAAATGACCTACCCTCTGTGCTATTGCTTTTGCCCCCCATTTTGTAGTTTTTCACCTATCAAAGATTAAATGATCATGTATTTGAAGATGGGTGTCAGGATACTCAACTCTGTACTATAGATCCACAGGTCTGTTTTTATTCCAATACCATGCTGTTTTAATTACTACTTCTTTGTAGTAGAGTTTTACATTGGGAAGGGTGCAGTCTCCCATCTTTTTCCCAAGGATTGCTTTATATATCCGTGGGAGTTTATTGTTCCATACAAATTTCAGGAGTGTTTGATCAATTATTTGAAGAATGTCATGGATAATCTTATAGGGACTGCACTGAATCTATAGAAAGCTCTAGGGAGTATTACCATTTTGACAATGTTGATTCTCCCAATCCATGAGCAAGGAATGTTTTGAAATGGATTGTATTTGGCTACATCAAAATGAAGAGCGTCTGCCTAATAAAGAAGTCAAGTCATTTATAGAAAAGCAGGCACACTAAGACAATATTTATATATACAATCAGCATACTTTAGTATCTTGAAGATTAAAATATTCCTGTCAGACAAATCTAAAAGCACAATTGGGACATGGAAAATTAATGACTAAGAAGTTGCAAAAAATGGGGCGGAGCAATAGCCCAGTGGGTAGGGCATTTGCCTTCATGCAGCCAACCCAGGTTTGATCCCCGGCATTCCCTATGGTCCTTTGAGCACCACCAGAGTGCCAGAGTAATTCCTCACCAAAAGGCCAGGAGTAAAACCTGAGCATAACTGGGTGTAACCCAAAAAAGCAAAAAAAAAAAAAAAGAAGTTGCAAAAAAATTAGAAAAAAAATGCCAAATAAGAATATTAACTGTGCTGGTAAACAGTAATTTGAGACATGCAAATTAAAGTTAGAGTTTTGGATGGAGAAATAGTACAGTAGATACTGTGGTGTCTGATTTGCATGCAATGTGGTCCAAAGTGCTGTCTGAACATAGAGCCAGGAGTAATCCCTGAGCCCCACCCTGAGCCTCATATTAATCATAATAACAACAACAACAATAATATTAAACTCCCTATGACTTAATAAACATTAAATTCCCAACCCTCTTTCCTTGTTTGTTGAAAGTGCTAATACCAACCTAGAACTTAGCATTACAGACATAAAGATACACATGATAACCTCTAAGTGTATGTATTACAATCCACAATATGTAAGAGAAGGAAGAGAGAAAGAGAGATAAAGAGAAAGAGAGAGAAAAGAGATAAAGAACCTGCCATAAAGGCAGGCTAGGGGGTGGGTAAATCGGGGAAATTGGTGGTAGGAAATGAGCACTGGTGGAGGGATGGGTGCTGTAGCACTGTGTGACCAAAACCCAAACATGAACATCTTTGTAATTGTATATCTCACGGATATATAATAAAATTTTGAAAAAAAGAATGTGGTTTATATGTTTTCACTAGCAGTTCCTGTACAACTTCAAGAAAAAACTGTTCAGTGTCTAGAGTTCCTAAGATCCTGCAAAAGAAGGAAGAGAACCCCAGATTGATTGCTTCAGGAAAGCACACGTGTGTCACCAAAACTGATTCTAAGAGGGAAGAGCTTTAAGAAAGAAAGAGTCGACATCTGCATTATATTTCATAGGAGACAGAAAAGGAGCCAGAACTGACTCTTATCTCCAACTGCTGTTTTTTTATTTTTTTATTATTATACCACGGTGAGATATACAATTACAATGTTGTTCATGTTTAGAGGTGTTGGTCACATAGTGTTCCAGCAACCCACCCTCAACCAGTGCCCATTTCTCACCACCAATGTCCCCAATTCCCTCCCCCTCACTTAGCCTGCCTGAAAGGCAGGTTCTTTGTATCTTTTCTCTCTCCCTCTCTCTCTCTCTTTTCCTTCTCTTACACATTGTGGGTTGCACTACAAACACTTAGAGGCCATCATGTGCATTTTTTGCCTATATTTAATGCTCAGTTCTAGGTCGGTATTAATCCTTTCGACATTTATTCACATATGTTCCCTTCTCTGTCTTACCTAGCCTCTGACTCCCACACGTTTGTGATAATTTCCAATTTTGGTAAGACCTCCTGCTGGTTTTAAAAGACCCTGAATGCTCCTTTAGGGCAGCATTTCTCAACTAAGTGCTATACCACCCCCTGTTGGCACCTGGGATATTCCATGGTAGCCACAGCAGGAAACTGATAGAATGCTACAATACTAAGGTAAATAACAGTGTGGTTCTACTTAAGGATAGACAAACAGATCAACGGAATATAATTCAGGGCCCCCAAATTGACACCTATAAATAAAATCAAAGAGTCTGCAACAAGGGAGCAAAGCAAAAGGAAGCTAGGGACCACACATAGGTTTCACCAATAAATAAGAAACAACTGGACATTTGTGGGTTAAAAATAACTAGACATAGGTCGTCTATCTATCACAAAATTTTAATCAAAATATTATAAATATAAAATGTAAATTTTAATGCAAAACATAGAAATCTATAAGAGATATTACAAAAGAAACAAACGATCTATAAAAGAAACGCTTATATCTCCTTGTATGTGACACAATGACATAGAACAACATTAAAAAATATTCTACTATAAAAATAAATTATACTATGTATGATTCATTTTATTAAAATGAATTACACTGAGACCAGAGAGATAGTACAGTGGCTAAGCTTCTTGCTTTGCATATGGCTAACTTGTGTTCAATCCCCAGCATCACATATGATTCCCTGGGTGTCAGGAGTCATCTTTGAGTATTGCTATTGTGGCACCACCTATCCCAAAATTAAATGAATATTTTATTCTAAGGGAAATATCAGGAGAGACAAGCCAGAGAAAACATTTGCAAAATTATTATCTGATGAAGAGTAATTTAAAATAGCCAAAGAGGGGCAGGAGCGAAAGCCCAGCGGGTAGGGCATTTGCCTTGCATGCAGACGGCCCATGCCGGCCCGGGTTCGATCCCCGGCATCCCATATGGTCCCCGAGCACCTCCAGGAGTAATTCCTGAGTGCAGAGCCAGGATTAACCCCTGAGCATCGCCGGGTGTGACCCAAAAACCAAAAATAAATAAATAAATAAATAAATAAATAAATAAATAAATAAATAAATAAATAAATAAAAATAAAATAGCCAAAGAACTTTTAAAAATCGGCAGTAAAAAAATTAAGATGTGAGCCGAATGCCTTGAGAAATTTGTCTAAGATATAGAGAACAAATAAGCATAGAAAAAGATGTTCCATATCATATGTCACTGGAGAAATGCAAAAAATGAAAATTGATATACCACTATACACATATTACAGACAGTAACTGAAATCCAGACTGTGGACCAATCAAGTTTAGGCACAAAGGTGGAGTGACAGAATTCATACTCATTATTGTTAAGAGTGCACAGTAGTATAGCCATTTTGAAAGAGTATTAAATAGTTTCTAATAAAACTAAAAACAGCACATCATAAACCTGCAGTCACACACTTTCATAGGCAAGATCATAGCATCTTTACTGCTAACTGCTAAAACTTCTAGGCAAAAATATTTGCAGTAGGTAAATGCATAAACAAACTTATTATGCACTAAAAATAAATGAGCTATTAATCTAAGAAACAGAATGGAAGAAATGTAAACACATGTTGCTAAGTGAAATAAAATCTGTAAAGGTAAAAGATTCCAACTACTTAACATTCAAAGAAAGGTAAAACTACAGTCAAATGTATCAATGGTTGCCAAGAGTTGAGGTGGGAGACAGATATGGAACACAGACTTTTTGGACAGTAAAAATCCTCTCTATAAAGATGCTAAAGCATCATGGTATATTCATTTGTCCATATTTTTAGAATGCATGACAAAAGAAGAACTCACAATCTCAGACTCTGGGCTTTGGGTAATTGTGATGTCTCCATGCAGACCTATCACTTCTAACAAATGCCTCACTCTGGTAGTGAATGTTGGTAATGAGAAAGTACAATGTGTATGCAAGTGGTTTATTGGAAATCTCTATATTCCCTTTAATTTTGTTGTGAGTGTTAAACTGCCTTTGAAAAACAGAGCCTTCATTTGAATAACTGAGGAGTACCAATTGAATTATCACAGCCCGGCTCACACAGCCACTAGAGGATCTATAAATGCTTTATTTTGAGGTGACTACAACAGTATGCCACCTGCGTGGCAAGCCTGGCAAGCTGCTCCTATAGTATTTGCTATGCCAAATACCAGTAATAGTTATATTAGGTCATTCTCATGACCTAATATAATGGTTTGAGGCTCTTTATGTTCTTGGAGCAAGCGGATGCCTTTGGATTCTACTAGCATGAGACAGGACATATGGAAATATTACTGGTGCCCGCTCTAGCAAATAGATGATTAACGGGAAGATAGTGATAGTGATAGTGACCTATTGAATTATATCCAAATAAACATTGAAAATTCAGTCTATTGCCTTTATTATGGCAGTAGTGCACTTCACCGCCCGAAAGTTCAGTTTAAAGTGACTGTATTTGAATATAGGGTCACTGCAGATGTACCCAAGTGAAATGACACTAGGCTGTGTCCTAATCCGTATATATCTGTATTTAGAAACTAAATGAGGATACAGATGCACAAAGAGCAGACCACCTGAAGACACAGGGATAAAACAGATAATTAATAAATGTTGCTTTTTTCTTTGCAGCTGCAGAGGAAACCAACATGCTAAAAACCTTGATTGATTTTGAAATCCTTACACCCAAACTGTGGGTGAATAAATTTTGATGTTTAACCCACCAAGTTTATGGTTCTTTATTATATCAGTCTCAGAAAACTGAAATGCCTGCTGATAATTTGTATTTCTTCCCTGTCAAAGAGACGAGAGAATGGTTAAATTTTGGCACACAATAGATAACAATACTCTAGATGATTTAGAATGAATTCCCTTTATTTGTGGATATAATTAAAGGACACTAGGGCTTTGTTCAACAATTAATGCAAACTCATTATTTTGCATTTCTGTATTCTCCGTCAAGACAGAATCGTACACAGGCACATTACAGTCATTAGTGATGTGATCAAAGGCACCCAAAACTTTAATGTATTCACTCATTCAACTTTTTCATTAAAGAATGAATATGCTCACTGTAGGGAGGAAACACTGGCTTTTCAAAGCTGCGACAACATAATTAGTTTATAACTAGCTCAACTCCCAAATCAAACCTTCCACATAAACAATAACACTGTGAAAGTAAAACATGAGTGCTACTAAAATGTGGGATCTGATGTGATATCATATGTGATAGGTAAGGGACACCTCTCAGTGTGATAAAACTTCTCAGTAGTGTAGTGCAGCCTTGAAATGAAAGCAGTTATTAAAGCCCACTTTCTGCCTCCACCTACTTTTAAAAAAAAAATCTTTGAATTTTCTTTTTACTTTTTTTGTGTTACACCTAGCAATGCTCAGGGATTACTCCTGGCTCTTCACTCAGGAATTACTCCTGACAGTGCATGGGGACCTTATGAGATGCCTGGGATTGAACCCGGGTCAGCAACGTGCAGGGCAAATGCCCTACCTGTCAGACTATCGCTCTGGTCCCCCACCAACTTCTACCATCATTTGTGGTATTTCTGGGGCCAGAGCCATAGTATAGTGGGTAGGGTTCTTTCCTTATAGGCGACTGATGCAGATTGGATCCCAGGAACCCTATACGTACCCCTGAGCCTGCCAGGAATAATTTGACTGCAGAGCCAGAAGTAAACCATGAGCACTACTCCCACCAAAAAGAAATCCAGGAATAAATAAGGTATTTTTTCAAATGATTTACTTTTATGCTTAAACCAAGATACCAAGATACCTGTTGAATGTGGAAACTTCAAAATGACTCTGAAATTTGGACACCTATATATGTACCCTTGAGTTTACTCAAGTCTGGCTCTCTTGTGAAGCATAAGTGAATAAAAGATCAGGAAGCAAGTGCTCTGCAGCCATCCAAAGGATGAACAAGCTGCCCCCAATAAACTAAAAAATTCTTTCTCTCCTTACTCTTACAGAGTATGCGGAGGCACTTGTTGGTTTAAGCTGAAGGTCAGAGGACTGGTACTCTGGCAGCTTTTGATAAAGTAGGGTTTAAGGTCAGAGAAAGGAGGAAGAATATGAAGCACCTATGGAATATTCATGTGGCCCTCTGGCTTTGAAAGTCTGGGCAAACAGACTTTGACCAACACACTGTTAACCCTTTTTGAATGTCCACAATTTCTTAAATGTTGTTTGAATGTCAATACACTTCCTCTGGTGTCTATAGGCCACACCACTTCCATTGTATCTGGCCTCTGAGGGCATCTATGACTGAGTGCTCAGCAGTAGGGAATATTTTTCCTCCATAAAATGTGTATTTTTGTACATTTACAAAATGTCAAAGAGATAAAGTATCAAATATAGTACAAATATAGCAGTTAAAATTGTAGCAGTTAAAAATTGCAGTAGTCAAAGGTGAACCAAGAAACAGAAGGAAGAGAACCAGCACATACACATTTAATATATGAAATCTGGCTACATAATTTAAGTGTGTAGCTATAACACCCTTAAGTCTAAAATCTAATGGGAACTAATTAAGAATAAGTGTTTCAAAGAGAAATTCCATTGGAGAAGTGGTTGCACACCCAGATTTCAGAACATTTTGTACAGGTTCACAACCAAAAGCTAAACTTACTGGTCTGGAATTTTTTTTAAATCCCATACATTGCAAAGCAAGCCTAGCCATGAGTTACTCCTAGAGACCAACCTGTAAGCACTTATAAAATTCTGTTTCACAAGAATATTGGTACCCGAGGTGTTGGATCAATCCAGATCATTTACTCTAATGTGATTTTCACACTCATCCTATCACTGTAAATCAGAGAGGCTAGAGGCTAAGTAAGCCCAATTACATTGGTGGCTTTTGTTTTATAATTTGGACTGTGACCACTCAATAAAAATTCCTGATATAAGATCTGGGGAAACTTTCTTGATTGGCAGTACTACCTACGTCCATGAAATAATACATACTTCCTGGGTATGGGAGAGGATAATCACAGGCTAGCCTCTATTCCAGTGTTCTTTAACCTTTCTACACCTATTGGCAGGTACCTGTCCTACAGTGAAATTCATGGGACAACAGTTATAATTAAGGCATTATACGAGTGCCTTTTTTAAAAAAATATTATACCACTGTGAGATATACAATTACAAAGATGTTCATGTTTGGTTTTCAGTCATACAGTGTTCCAGCACCCATCCCTCCACCAGTGCCCATTTCCCACCACCAATGTCGCTTGATTCCCTCCCCCCAGTCTGCTTCTACAGCAGGCACTTTGCTTCCTTTCTCTCTCTCTCTGTCTCTCTCTTCCTTCTCTTATACATTATGTCTTGCACTACATACATTTGATGATTATCATGAATATTTAATGCCTATATTCAATGCTCAGTTCTAGGTTGATATCATTTCCAATAATTGTTAGCACATTGTTCCCTTCTCTGTCTTACCTAACCTCTGACTCCCCCCACACCTGTGGTACATACCACCCACTGACAAGACCTTCTGATCCATGTTTTGCCTGAAATGGATATTGGTATCATACTTTTTCTATATCCCGAGATGTGTGCCTTTCAACCTTTTTATATATGTGGTCTCAAATGGGCTCATGGACCAGTGGTTGAATACCACTGTTTTAGACTCAATTCCCATGTGCTTTTGGCCCTTTATAATTTTAATCTATTTCATTTCACATTATAATTGTGCATACACAAGTGTTTTTGAGTTCTGTGACTCCTACTGCCCCACTGAATCATAACGTAGTTTTCAGGATCATTGACACATGGGGGTAATGGAGGAAAGAGTATTTATTGTTTTTGTCTCTAGGCAGTAAAAGAAGATCCAGGACCCATTTCCCTACCTGCCTCCACTTTTCTTCCCTGATTTTGTCCTCTTATTTAAAATAAATGCAACTTTCCTAGCACACAGCGTTTGGTCCCCTTCCATCATAACAACAACAATTGAGTAAATGAACATATAATATCAAAATTTAACAATCCTAAAGCTACATTTGCAATTGCTCAGAGTCCCATAGGAGCATGTCGTGTTTTAATTTTCATTAAATACAATAGATTATGGGCCTGAGCAAAAGTACAGCATGTTAGAAGTCTTGCTTGCAGGTGGCTAAACTGAGTTCCATCCCCAGCATTTCTTATGGTCCCCCTCCAAGATTGATCTCTGAGTAGAGAGCCAGGAGTAAGTTATGAGCACTTCTGAGTGTGAACTTCCACAAACAAACCAAAAAGAGATTAAAAATTGAAACTATACAATGTGACTGCAAATAAGATGCTATCCCAGAAGCTGGAGAGATAATACAGAAGGTAGGACACTTGCCCTACACACAGCCAATCTGGGTTCAATCCTTGGCATCCAATATGGTCTCGTGAGCACCTCCAGGAGTAATTCCTGAACACAGAGCCAGGAAAACCCCCTGAGCATCATTAACTATTGCCCCAAAACTGAAAAAAATATGTTAGCACCAAACAACACCATTCAACGTGCTCCTAATTCAACATTATAGCAAATATTTGTAAATGATTTATGTACTTCCATGAATAGTAAATTATAAATGCATTACAACTTCAAAAATATTGTTCATATATAGACTCACTTATGCAACTGATATTAAAATACAGGAAGATCCATCAACAATGAATGGTCATGCATCGGTGTTCATCAGATTTTAATCTAAGGAAATGTATAATGTAAGTAGAATGCAATATCTATGCTATTTTCCAATTGGCCATGCAAATATAATCTTGATTTAATTTATAAATTATGAGGTTATTTTTAAAATTAAGTGTTATTAAGTTGTGTTAAAATGATCTTTTTGATCCTCCTGCATAATTTTTGCTAACTGATAACTGTTAGTTGGTCTTTGGGTACTCAGATAAATTTAAAATGATTACAGGTGAATGGAAATTGTGGTTGCTGTTTGGACTGGCCTACTGGAAGATATTAATCAGTGGTGAGTTGATAGTGGCCATTATTTCTCTTTGGGATATGAACAGTGGTCTGAAGGCCATATGTTTTCATGGCCTGCACAGCTTAGGAAAAAAACTTTTCAATAATAAATTTAGGGTCTAATTTTTGTTGGTCTGAGTATTTTATAGGTTTGAGTCTTTTATACATCTGATTTGAGAAAAAGGGATTTGAAGTCACTGTTTTCAGTGAGATCTACACTTGTATCACTTGTCTTCCCGTTGTTCATTGATTTGCTTGAGCAGTTGCCAATAACATCTCCATTTGTTGGGTATGATGTCCAATACTGTTACTGTTTTTGGCACACGAATACACCACAGGTAGCTTGCCAGGCTCTGCTGTGGCTCTGGGTTTATCCCAGAGGGCCCAGTATGCTGTCAGGCTAGAAGCATTCTCATCTTCTTTCTTTTCTCCTTCTCAGTAGACGGAGAAATTTGTAACAGGACAGATATTCAGGTTCATTGAGTACTGGATGAGGGCAGTGGAGTTCAAGAAATGGTTCATGATGGGGTTTAGGGTTTAGGTTGGGTTTATGTTTATGGGATAATCTGGTCTATTTTTGTTCTTTCATTAGCCATCTGAATTTCTGGAACATGGTTGGTATGTCCTAGCTATTCTCTCTCATCCTACACTGCATTGTTGCATACCTAAATCATCAAGTGGACAAAATGCTCAAGCATCTGGATAATAACATATTAAACCATGGACCTATGTAAACTGATATAATTGTTGGTTAAAGGACTGGAATAATCTCTCCTCTCTCAATGCTTGATAAAGTGTGGTCAAAAACTAATTTAATGTTTGGGCATGTTGCACATTCCAAAATACCCTGTTGAATATTAAAAGTATGTTAAATGTCTTTACTGATGGTCTATTCCTTATTGAATACACAAAATATCTAAACTTTTGCCTGGGACTACAAAACAAGGAAAACTTAAGGAAAAAAAGGTGTAAAACATGTAATATGTTCAGTACTCAAATATCATTCCCATCCCTACATTCCTATAAACTTTTCCAAGAGAATCTAAGCCCATTTATTCTCATTTTCAACATCATTCCACATTTATGTGATTAAAAAAATCCCTTAGTACATGTTAGGTGACAAGTGTCTTAATTACAAGTGTTCAAAGATGATGTGTGTACCAGAAGCAAAAGATACATGTTTAGGGGCATAGATAGCAAATACTGAAAATTTTCTGATTTATACCTGTGAGATTATACATGCTACTAAACAAGCAATACCTAGAAAAATTCCTTTTACCATTCACTTGTAGATCTGAAAATTGCAGATAAACATCCATAGTAGTTTAGTCTTATGTGCTGTTTGGCTCTTCTCTTTTGGGAAGGGGCTTTTAAAGAAAAATATTTATTACTAATTTAGGTATATTTAAATTATATTAGATACTTCCTTCAAAGTGACCAAGGGCCACTATCTACTAGCCCAAAATGTTTGCACAAACTCATTTACCCATTTCTCAGAGCCAAGCAGCAGTTCTAACTAAGCATTTGCGTTAGCATCTCAGCTGTTCTTTTTTTTTGGGGGGTCACAACTGGCAATGCTCAGGGGTTACTCCTGTCTCTGCACTCAGGAATTACTCCTGGAGGTGCACAGGGAACCGTATGGGATGCCGGGATCAAACCCAGGTCGGCCGCATGAAAGGCAAAAGCCCTACCCTCTGGACTATCGCTCCGGCCCCATCTCATCTGTTCCTGACTGTACATCTGAGAATTTTGGTAAGCTTCACGTGGTTTATTAGAATAACAAATATCTTGCAATAGCAATTTCTACAAATGCCCTGCATGGGAGATATTTTAAGTTGTGATTGTCTATTTGCCTAAACATACAGCAGAACCACTGTTAAAAATACAGGTGCATTCCATTATCCATAAGCTCTGTTGACAGTGGGAACCTCTTAATCTATTGATGAACAGTTCCACCCTATTTTTTTAGGCTTGCCCTTTTCTTCTTCAAAGATTTCAAATGCATTTTTGTTGTTGCTTTTATTTATTTATTTGTTTGTTTGTTTGTTTGTTTGTTTATTTATTTAGCTTTTTTTGGGTCACACCCAGCGATGCTCAGGGGTTACTCCTGGCTCTGCACTCAGGAATTACTCCTGGCGGTGCTCTGGGGACCATATGGGATGCCGGGATTGAACCATGGCGGCACAGGCCGGCCGCGTGCAAGGCAAACGCCCTACCTGCTGGACTATCACTCCGGCCCCTGCTTTTACTTTTAGTAAAGTAACTTCTAATTCAAAACTTTCAATCGGCTAACCAGTCGTGTAGTAGATAGACATGGGGTAGCCCTAACAGACTGGGCGTGGGGAGGTTTTCAGGAGTTTCATCATGTACCAACATTCCTGATCTGCACAAAATTACTGTTTTGATGAGACCCACCCCAAACCCAGACCAACCACCCCCAATTTATTCAGTTATGTCATAGACTTTTCTCAAATGTTTCATATTTTGACCATGTTAGATGCACTGTTTAGTTCGTTTAAATAACTATGTACCAAAATCATTATATTTCTTATTCATTAAATCATTCAATTATTGACATAGTAAAGGGACATATAAACTAATACTATCATCATAATTCAGAATATCAGAAACCCGAAATAATGAGGTTTTCTATAGTTTTCTTACCACAGATAGGCTGGAGATTAGCATCTACTGAATCTAAATGAATAAAGTAATAAAATAATATTGATGATAATATACTTAGAAGTCAGCTAAAGCAAACAGTACTAAACCCGAACTTAAATGCAGTAAAAATTTCCTTCTCAATTCAAAAAGAGGTGGTCCAGAAGAAAAGGGGTTAAGCACTTGCCTTGAATGGAGCTGACTCTGGTTCAATCCCCAGAACTGCCAGCAGTGAGCTCTGAAGTTAGTTGAGTGTGGTTCCAAAACCTGAAGAAAAAAAAGAAAAAAAGTGTTCCTAAATCTGACAGAACTTAACAGAAGATAAGCATTCAGCATCAGAGGCTGACAAAGTGCATTTCAACCCTCTATATCAAATTTGTTTATTGCCATCCAGCCAACAGAACTAAGAAGACAGAGGTGAAAAGTCATATTTATATTTTTTATAGCCTAGCCTGGAAATACAGCTTTTGCTATGTTTACCTATTGTTGCTAGGAAATGCTATTTCCAGTTTTGAACAGCAACTCCTAGACTATGAAAAGAAGCAGTGCCTTATTTCTTCATTGGTTTCTGTCCCCATCACAGACAGAACGTCAGTATCTGGGGAAAGTTCATGTGAGAGTGCTGTCAACACTTTAAGCAAATGAACAAGCTATCAAGAAATGTTGTGAAGACACTTAGAACAAATGCGTATTGGTTCAGCTAGTTACAAGACACTGACAAAGAGACAAAACTTGTGGCAGGATGAAGGATTTAGCAGGACAGAGGTATAAATTATTTAGTCCAAACCTTAAAGCTAGCTTACTGAGTCATAAAAATACAACAGAAGCATTCATAAATTGTATATCGTTAGAACAAATGTAGCAATGCTGCTCCAGAACTGAGGTCTGACAGCCCTGAGAAGTCCTAGTTGATTCTCCACATTGATCCCCTGTAGCTGCCTGTCTGGAAATACACATTACAAAAAGCTGAATGAAGTCACGAGAGCAATGGAGAAGTAAGGAACTTCTTGCTTTCTATGACATAATGAAGATATATGGAGTTACAGGAGAATTAAGGTGGTCCCAGATCAATAATGTAAATCAAAAAATAAAAAAAGACAAACTTCTATTTCTCTAAAGACGAATGAGATAATAGATCACCGCTAATTTGTGGAGTTGTGATGCACCAAGTATGCTTAAGATTGCAAACTTCTTGTATGGCTTATTTGGATGAAATTAAACACATACATCATTCTAACAAATATCCCCCAGCAGATTGTGAACTTTGGAAATGGGTAAAAGAATTAAAGGCAATGTATTTTCTATTTGTGTTTTTTCTGTTGCAAGGTTCAATTATTTTCCTATAAAGAATTTATGTTTTCTATCTAACAAACGTGGATGGATCAGTTTTAATAGACACTGGGAAGCTATTGCTAAAAAAACTTCCAAAACAATAAACTAAAAAGCTATTATTTATCCAATTGTGTAAGAGACAGATCTAATAGTCTGTTTCAAAAAGCAGGAAGGTATGCAGGTATAGGACACAATTCTTTTCTGTACCAAAGCTATGATCAATAGCAAGTCTTAAATAAAAACAGTGAATAGTTTCAATCAATTATATTGCCAGAGAACAATGTGACATATGGTAACCTTGGTCAGAAAATCAGAAAATGCAACTGTCAGGGAGAAAATCACCAACTTAGACATGTTTTTATTAATACTAACATTGTCTGTAATAGTCAAAACTAATAAAATGAGGTCAGGACAATAGTACAGTGAGTCAGGTGATTTCCGTATACACTACAGATATGGTTCAATCCTTGGCATCCATTTGGTCCTGCAAGCAGTGTCAGGAGTGAACCCTGAGCACAGAGCAGAAGCCCTCTGTACTGCATGGTGTAGCTCCCAAACCACAAAGCTAAAGAATAAAAGGATGAAACTAGGGTGATATTTAGAAAGATTTGGTCATAAATATGAATTTAGTTACAAGTGCAATGTTATATGCTCTATATGTGAAACACCTGCCCCTTGAGGTGTTGCAGGTGTGTCTGTGGTGCCCTGCTGCATGGGCAGGTGGCAGACAGGCGATAGGCTTGTCTATACCCAGGGCTCTGCCTCATGGGCCCTGGATGGTTGATGGTCTGACATAGAAAAACTTTTTCTATGCCACCTGGGATGAACCCAGAGACATGGCAGAGACTGGCAAGCTACCCATGGTGTATTCAATATGCAAAAAAACAGTAACAATAACGCATTTCATTCCCAATGAATGGAGACATTTCTGGCACCTGCTCAAGCAAATTGATGAACAACAGGAAGACAAGTGATACAAGTGATATGTGAAACACACTAATACACAATATATAATTTATGTAACTATAAATGTGTTTTCAAAGGGAAGAGATAAAGGTAAAATCAGGCCACGAAGAAGTGAATATATTTTTACTTTAAAAAATCATTGATAAAGAGTGCCAGACAATAGAGGAGATAAAGTACTTGCCTTGCATGTGGCCAAGCTCAGTCTTGTCCCTGCATCTGGTTCCCTGATCTGGTGTAAGCACCACTTTCTAAGCACTGCTGGGTGTCTTCATTGATTCTCCCCATAAATTTTTTTATAAAAATATCAAATGAAGTTAATTTTAAGAAATTGATTTGTTTTATTACTTGCTGCTTTAAAATCAGACACCCCTTTCTATTTGACTTTCTATAAAGTCAATTCATAAATTCCCAAGTAAAGTTTACAATTCTGTTGGGGTTCAGTGAGGTTCCTAATACCGGAACCAAACAGGACCACAAAAGAACAGAGGAACAGGACCACTGGCTTATTGGTTATTATTGCCATTTAATTCAAGTCAAGTCTGCTAGTTATGAGGGCATCTGGAAAGGTTGGGGGTTGGCAGTTACAATGAGTGGGTGTAAAAGCCCCTTTGTTCTGCAAATAATCTAGTAGGGGGACCTCCCCCAGGGTGGAGGTTCCTGCAGAGATAGACCTGCCCCTTTGGAGGACAAAGACATAAAACCTGCCCAGGACAAAGACAATTCCAGGTAAGGGCATATAACTTTCTACTTTCCTTTTCTGGTAAACAATCATATTACATTTACTTCTTATTATTTCTAGTCATTAAGGTATAAAAACATTAAGAGATAAGGCTTTAATCTACATCCTGGATTAATCTTAAAGTGGTCTCTCAGGACTCATGCTAAAGGGTGGCTTTTTTGGGGGACATCTCACTATGTATCCCAGACTACAATCCTCAGACCTTGTTTTTCCTAGCCTTAACAGAGTCCTAAATCAGTTGCTTATCTTTGGGTCAGAACAGAGTTTGTTCCAAGACCATGCTCTTAACTTATTATACTTCTTAAAGTGCTTAGTCTGTCCCATGTCAAGACTACTCTAAGCTTACCCTGGATCCATCCAATCCTGTGATGGCACCCTTCTTTTGGGATAACAGGAGCTAAAATCAATGTAAGGGCAACTGAGGCATAAGGCAAGAAATGTGACAGATGTTGAGAAGTAAATACTTCAGAGTTAACTAGCTCCTATATTGCAACTGCATAACCTTAACTGTCTTCCTGTGTCTATACAAAATGAACATTCCTCTAACATAAGAATAAAGTAATTCTTATAACAAGAAGAAAGTAGGCTCATAAAGGGCAGAAAGTAAAAGAGAAAAGCAACGTTCCAATTTCAATGCAAAACCCAAGATTATCAGAAGGTTAACTCCAAAATTCACTGTGCCTGGTGAGGAGACAAATACCTGAGTAGGAGGCAGGTGCCGGCATAGGAGACAGAGGGCTGTAACCAAAAGGTAGGGGATGTGCCCCCATTAGTACTGGAACAGGTGTATTTCAAACAAACCAAGCTCCCTGTGGGAGAAGAAATGACAACTCCAATGTTAAAACTGAAATACTCAGAACTGTAATCCAAAAGTTCTATAGAATATATTCTATAATTGTTGGGAGGGTACCTCAGCTGGTGTACCCATCACATGATCAGGCCTTGTTTCCCTCAAAAACACTTTTTAGTTTTAGTTTTGTTTTTACTTAAGTGATGGTACTCATCCTACCATAGGTTTGCAAGTAGGGATTTTACTTTTACCATCCATAATGTAATTAATGTGATATTTATAGAATTATTGCTTCATCTCACCCAGAAATTATTCAGGACTCTTAATTATGTAATCTAAGTAAAAAGGACATTTTATGTCCTTTTATATAACATAAATACATTCTCCTACACTAAAACATAGAATTCTTATATCAAAAACATAGAATTTTCTCAATACTATAAATAAATCTTTATGCATATCACAGATTGAAAAGCTGATGTTAAAGACAGTTCTCTAAAACTACAGGCTGTGGTTTGCATCTGAGTAAAGGTAATCAAGTAAATTCTAGTTCCGCATCAAAGACAGAGAAAAATTATGCATGAGCATTTTTGTAATATTAGTATATCTACAAAAAGATTTCCTGTAAGTCTGCATACAAAATTTCCTAAATGGTGAAAATAAGATAGTCTGGATGCCTTTATGATCCTTTATGGTTACTGGAAAGGTTGTTTAAAGACAGACCTTATTAGATTAGTCCTCATTCAAGTATTTTCCATATGCTGACTTACATAAAAACTCAGGTGGCTGTAAATCTTTCCATAAGGACTTCTTGGTCATACATGTCTGCCTCTATCAAAAAAATTAAGATGATGAAAATTAATTTACTTACATAAAAAGCAGAGAAATAATTGGATTTTGTACACCATAAAGTATCAATTAAATAATTGTAATACATATGTATAGTTCAGATAGCTCTGTGTCATGAACCTAACAAGGCAGTGCTTGGTGTTTAGGCCAGTGGGGCATAGGGACTGTGGTACCAGGCAGCAAACTTTGGGTTTGGTGCATACTATGCATGTGCTCCACCACTTTCTCTGTCCCTAGTCCTTGTGAATTTTTGCGTTCACTAAAAGACTATATTTACTGTTTATTGCTGCTTTCAAAGTATCACAGATTTATTGCTTAAAATAGAACTTGCAGGTGATCAAAACTCTGTTCAACCTCATTTGGTTAAGTTTAGATGCTAGCAAGGCTGATTACTCCTGAACTCTCTAGGGGAGAATTATTCTGCTTGTTTTTGCCAACTTTTAGAGACCATCTGCATTCCTTGGCTTACAGCTAATTTCCCCCATTTACAAAGACAGAAAATGTTATCTCTTGTAATGACTCTTTTCGTTGTCACTTGGTCTTCTGAGCCTATTCACTTACCTTCCTCTAAGAAGAGTATTTTTGGCTAATGGGTTCACATTATACATGAAGGCAGTGTCCACTTGATCACTTGATCACTTGACATCCCATTATTCATTGATTTGCTAGAGAGGGCACCAGTAACATTTCCATTTGACCCTATTACGTGCCAGTGTAGCCCAAAGGCATCTGGTTGCTTCAGGAACACCAAAAGCCTCAAACAGTTTGTTCAGGGTCTTGAAGAAGAAGTCTGACGATCTTGTAGGTGGGTGGCCACATGAACATTTGACATCCTGTGGGATCCAGTCCATAAGAGCTCTAGTCCAGTGGTCATCTTCGAATCACATTACATGTCCAGCCTGTCTGATTTTTGATGCCTTGGCAAATGAGACAGTGTCCCTGACTCTGGAACAGCGATGGAAGTCAAAACGTTGGAATCCTTCTCTCACTAGAGTGAGGCATGATATTCCAAGCATAGCTCTTTCAATTCCTCTTTGGGGAGACCCGAATAGCATTCTCATCCTGCTTTCTTAGGGCCCAAGTCTCTGAGGTGTATGTTAATGCAGGGAGAACAGTGGAGTCAAAGAGATGTGCCTGGAGCCAGAGTTTTGTTTTTCTTTTTTTGCTATTTCTTCAATGCTTTTGAAGGCATCCCACACAGCTCTCTTCCTCTTGCGCAGCTCAGGTTTAAGGTCATTCATCATGCTGAGTTCTCAACCTAGGTACACATAACTGCTGCATTCAGAGATGTTTGTTCCATTGAGAGTGAATAGGGCCTCTGGAACTAGTTCATTTCTCATGAACTTAGTTTCATTGAGACTCAGCTGTAGACCTATCTTTCCACATTCTCAGTCAAAGTCAGCCAGCATTCGTGCCTCTTGGCTAATGTTTGGTGTTATTAGAACGCTGTCATCAACAAAGAAGAGGTGGTTTAGTTGCCGACCGTCTATCTTTGCTCCCATTTTTCCCATTCAAATTGTCACATGATGTTATTGAGGGTGGCGCTGAAGAATTTTGCTGAAATGGTATCACCCTACCGAACCCAACTTTTGACATCGATGATCACTTCTTTGTAGAATGGTGAGATCCTGGTTGTGAATCCATAATACAGCTCACAAAGGATCTTGATGTATGGGTTTGAAACGCCCTGTTTGGCTAGGGCTTTGATGACTGCTTCAGTCTCCACAGAATCAAAGGCTTTCTTTAAATCAACAAACATGAGACAGAGTGGCATCTTGAACTCCCTACAAACTTCAATAAGCTTGATTACCATGTGTATGGTCGATTATGCTGAATCCTTTTCAGAAGCCAGGTTGCTTGCATGGTTGTCCTTCATTTAATGTTCTGCCAATCCTGTTCAGGATGACTTGAGTGAACAGCTTGTAGACGACAGACACCAGGCATATGGGACTATAGTTGCCAATGCCGTGGATGTCTCCCCTTCTTGAACAGTAGAACTGTCCTGCTGGTTTTCCATTGCGAGGGCACCTTTACATTCAGACATGTAGCGTGTGAAGAGCCGAGCCAGTGTATTTTTGAGTACTGAAGGCAAAATCTTCAGGTGTTCAGGTCTGACACTGTCTGGGCCTGGTGCTGTTCCCTTCTTTTACCGATGAAATGGCATGTCAGAATTCAGAAGGGAGAACGTTGGGAACAACATATGCATTCTGCGAATTTGGTATGTGTGTAGGTGGACGTGGCTGTCAAAGAGATCTGACTAGAAGTCATGGATAATCTTCTCCATTGCATTTCTGGAAGATGTGATTGATCCATCAGGATGTAGGGAGGCCAGTCATCTTGTTCTTTTTTTTTTAATATTTTATTATACCACAGTGAAACATACAATTACAAAGGTGATCACAATTGGTTCTTGGTAATACAGTATACCAGCACCCATCCCTCCACCAGTGCCCCATTTCCACCACCAATGTACCCCACCCCTCCCTGCCCACCCCCATGCTGCCTTAATAGCAGGTACCCCAGTTTCCTCTCTTTCTCTCTCTGTCTCTCTCTCTGTCTCTGCATCTCTCAGCCTCTTATTTTACACATTGTGGCTAGCCCTGCAGGTATTTAGAGTTTATCACTTAAGTCTCTTTGTGTATATTCAATGGTGAGTCTTAATCTGCCATTACCATTTCCCACATTTAGTAAAACACTGGTATCTATTTATGTCGTATTAATGAATGCAGTCATTCTATATCTGTCCTTTTCCTTCTGACTAATTTCACTCAGCATGATAGTCTCCATGTCCCTCCATTTGCAGGTAAATTTCATAATGTCATCTTTTCTGACAGCCGCATAGTATTCCATAGTGTAGATGAACCACAGTTTCTTTAGCCAGTCCTCTGTTCTCGGGCATTTAGGTTGTTTCCAGATTCTAGCTATAGTGAATAGCAGAGATGAATAAAGAAGTACAGATAGTGTTTCTGCTATGTGTTTTTCGGTCTCTTGGGTATATTCCCAGGAGTGCTATTGCTGGATCAAATGGGAGCTCAATATCTAGTTTTCGGAGGAATGCCCATATTGTTTTCCAAAAGGGCTGGACCAGTCGGCACTCCCACCAACAGTGGATCAGAGTCCTTTTTCCCCACATCCACGCCAGCACTGGTTGTTCTTGCTGTTTTGGATGTGTGCCAGTCTCTGTGGTGTGAGATGGTACCTCATTGTTGTTTTGATTTGCATCTCCCTGATGATTAAAGATGAAGAACACTTTTCATATGCCTTTTGGCCATTCAAATTTCTTCTTTTTGGAAGCTTCTGTTCATTTCTTCTCCCCATTTTTTGATGGGGTTGGCTGTTTTTTCTTGTGGAGTGCTACCAGTGCCTGATATATCCTGGATATTAACCCCTTGTCAGATGGGTATTGGGTGAATATACTTTTCCACTCTGTGGATTGTCTTTGTATCTTGGTCACCGTTTCTTTCGAGGTGCAGAAGCTTTTTAGTTTTATATAATCCCATTTGTTTATCTTTGCTTCCATTTGCTTGGTCAGTGGTGTGTCATCTTTAAAGATACTTTTCGTTTCGATGTCGTAGAGCGTTTCTCCTATGTTTTCTTCGATGTACCTTATAGATTCATGTCTGATGTTGAGATCTAGAATCCATTTTGATCTGACTTTTGTGCATGGCGTTAGAAGGAGGTCTAAGTTCATTTTTTGCATGTAGCTGCCCAGTTTTCCCCAGCACCATTTGTTGAAGAGGCTTTCTTTGCTCCACTTAATATTTTTGCAGTCATCTTGTTCTTATAGTTGGCTAAGGACAGCCGGGCATTGCAAATGCTTTCCGGCTTCTGCTGCATCTTTCAATATTTCTGCTCTTCTCTTTGAGGTCTTCCTTTGTTGCTTCTCTGCACTGCTTTGCAAACTTGGATGTTAGCATTTGGTCGCCTCAGGCTCGTGCCTTGCCATGTTGGTGAATCAGCTCAAGAGATTTTTTAAGACAGGCGTCCTTTTGTAGCTTTCTCTCTCTCGACATTCTTTGCACAATCATGGAGGAGCTGAACCAGTCGGTTGTATTCTTCATCGATGTTATCAATGATGGTATCTTCCCATGTTGCCACAATGGTGCCAAAGAGTTCCCATTTGGGTGGTCATTCTGGCAGTTCATCGACAGCAACATAGATCAGGCAAAACCATCGATTGAAGATGATTTGGTCAATTGTATTGTCGATCTGTCCACCATGTTATTCCCATGTCCAACGTTTCAATTCAGCCTTTTGGAACTATGAGTTCCCATAGAATGTTCTTGGTGGGCATGATGAACTCAGAGAGTCTCTCATCCTGTTCGTTCCATTCTAGGCCATTAGTCCTGATGTGGAGTTCCACATCGGGAGGCAGTGTCCACAAGTTGTAATCTTTTGACTTTATTTGCAAGGATCACTTATGATGGATGGTAACAGTCACAGGTTCTGAAGATCAATCATGGTGTGCAGGTTATATGTAGTGTATGGTCATAAGTTTGAGGACATTTATAGAAATGGCCTTGATCTCAGCCTCTCCCAAATGTAGGGTCCCACCAAAGATAGGTGTCCCTGAAATCTGTTGCTTTGCTAGATAATAAACCTATATTAACAATAAAATATTTCATAAACCAATAAATTAATTTCAATGTATTTTTCAAGGAAGTCTCTTTGCCTGGTATAGTGAATACATGTCCTCTTTCTCTAAACTTGCCTTCATTTGAGAACAAAGAAAAGGCCTATAACTCCCAGATGCCCGGCATCTACCTGTGGCTGATAGCTGTTTTAAGCATGAATATAAATTCTGGCTGCAGACAAAAGTGCTGTAAACTTGTGATGCTGCACATATGCCATGTTCTTCATTACTTTTCTCTTGAGTTTAGGGAAGGGTCTTTTGACTATATTTGAGATCTGATTTCAAAATAAAGGAGAGAATATCTCTGCAAAATTATTCTTATTCTTATCAGAATTACTTGGTGCTCAGGGAAAAATCTTAGGTCTAGAATTAGTTATTAACATACATTAAGTGAATGATGGTTGGGCAGTTAGTTAGATCCCCAATGTGTTTGGATCCTGGGAACCACTCCTGGTTAAGTCTGGCTCTGTAGTGTCAGCAGACCTGATGACCTTGTGCTCAGGCCTGTTTTAAGTTTACTTTAAATATTGTGGTTTACAAAGTTGTTCATGATGCATTTATTAAAGGCATTCAATATTCCAACACCATTTCCATCACCACACCACCATTGTCTCCATTTTCCCAATCACCCTTTGAGTCACATCTTTGGCCCCAAGGTAATATATTTGTCTTTAATTATAATTTATACTCATATGACTTGAAATAAAATTACTTTTAAAAGTGAATACTTTGTGAAACATAGCAAAACATAGTATGAGACTATTACCCAAGAGCAGTAGTAAAAGGACCAGGAGAACTAGTCCACAATTGGAATATTGCCTCAATTGGTGGGGGGGAAAGGGCAGTTAAAATAGAGAAGGAACCACTATGACAATGATAGTTGGAAATGATCACTCTGGATAACAACTGTGTGCAAGCGGGTAAAGGAACATACATACTAACTTCTTAGTACCTGTATTGAAAACCATAATACCCAAAAAGGAAAGGGAGAGAGGAGCAAGAGAGAGAAAACAAAGTGAGAGAGGAGAGAAGAGAGAAGGAAAGTGCCTGTCATAAAGAAACTGGGAAAGCGGGAGGAAGCTGAAGGAAAACTGGGGACATTGATGGTGGGAAATGTACACTGATGATGGGATGGGTGTTGGAGCATTGTATGACCAAAACCAAATAATTAACAGGTTTGTAAATGTATTTCTCATGGTGATCCGATTTTTTAAGTGAGTACTTTTCACCCACTGGAAATACCTAAATATCCACCTTTTAGTATATTTAAAAAAAAGTCCATCAAAAATATTTCTAAATTATTTGTTCTTCAGTTTAGATAAACTCACTTGTTCATTCATCACTACATTAGAAAAACACCATTGAGGTGCACATATGTTGCCTGAGCCCATGTGCTACTTGAACCCACATGGCCAAGCACAATAGTGCAGAAGGACATGTGTTTCTGCATCTCCCCTCTTGAAATGTGTATTCTCTCTTTCTTCTCTCTCACTTTTCTCCCTTCTTCCTCCTCCTCAGAACCTCTGAATAAAATGTGTTTTTACTAAAAAAATTTGAAAACACCATCGAGGCCAGAGAAATATTAAAGCTATTAAAATACTTGCCTTGTGTTCTATCCATCCCAGTTCAAACTTGGTGCCATGTATGGTTCCTGAGAATAGCAATGATTTGCTCCCCTGAGCACAAGGCCAGGAATAGATCCTGAACACTTTGACATGTGATTCCCACCCCTATACAAAAAATATCTCCCCTGTGGATCACATGACCATCCATCCATCCACAGTGTTCTTCAGCCCTTGGATTCCATGAGATGTACTTTATCTTTACCGCGCACTGCCTTAACCATTATTCACAGTGATTTTTTGAGAATGAAATTAATTGTTATGTTTGGCTTTCTCCAACTCTTGAGAGAATAAGAATGACACTTGCCATAAATTACCAAAGAAATTTAGTTCAAATCAAAGAACAGTAAGTTTTGAAAGAAACACTCTCAATTCATTCTGTCTGTGAGAAATAGAGTACTATCTATCCTGATTCTTATCTGTAAATACTGAAACAGACAAATGCACTGCAAAGAGGTAATGCATTATTGTACTGTGTAAGTGGAATTCCGATTTATATGGTGGTAAATCAGTTGTACTTATCAGTGGGTCTCAGGTTAGTCTTAAAGGATGCAGAATGGCTTATTAGGAATAAGATTTTTTTTTAAAAAAGATAAAAAACCAGTAAATAAAATCCCAAAGAGAAGAGCTTTAGGAGAGTTAGACTTCTTTCTCTTTTTTGAGAGGAAATACATTGCAATAGTATTAATGTTAAGTTTTTGATGTACAAAGTTATTGCACTTGTCAATAGTATAAAATTTTAACTAAAGGTACTATGTCACACCCAACAGTGCCAGGAATCGCTCCTGGCAGTGCTCAGAAGGCTGTATGATTCTATAGATGGAACTAGGAATGGCCATATGTATGGCAAGTCCTGATTCCAAGATTATTTCTTAACCTCAAACTGAAATAATTTTAAAGGAAATTTTAGCAGCCTACAATATGTGTGAGCCATGTTGTAGAAAGCTACTAGTATCATTTATTCCTTGAAGACTGCGACTGGAAAAGAGGGATCACAATGATGAAGCTAGAGAAAAGCAGATGTCAGTATTATAACCTGAATCATTCACTTGGAAAATAGTCTTTTTTCACTGTGGTCCACAGGAAGGAGAAAGATGAGGGATGAAAGATATTTCCCATTCCTCCCCACAAAATACCATTAGTTTGGTCACATCCTAGCAACCTGTATAACATATGAAAGTTATCATACTCACCACTTCTATTGGATATAGTACTGGAAATACATGTCATTGCAATTAGGAGGAAAAAGATTATTAAGGACTTCCAGATAGGAATGGGAGAGATCAGCTATCATTATTTGCAAATGACATCATTATACACTTAGAGAACCATAAAGTCTTTACCAAAAAGGTCCAAGAAACAATAGATCTGTATAGTAGAGTGGCAGGTTACAAAATCAATAACTGATAGTCCATGGCTTTCCTATATGCAAATAACAAAAGAGAAAAAAATCACGTGTATCACTTGTCTTCCTGTTGTTCATTGATTTGTTCGAGCAGGCATCATTAATGTCTCCATTTGTTGGGAATGAGGTCCATTATTGTTATTGTTTTTGGCATATCGAATACACCACAGGTAGCTTGATAGGCTCTGCCATGTCTCTGAATTTATCCCAGGGATCCCAGTCTGCAGTCAGGCTAAAGCATTCTCCTTTCCTTACTTTTTCCTCCCTCAGTAGATAGAGTAATTTATAACAGAACAGGTCTTCAGGTCAATTGAATACTAGGCTTGAAATTGGCTTCTCTCTCGGGTGTCTGATGAACTGTGGAGTCTAGACGTTGAAAATGGCTGCCATTATGGTGCAGGAGTTTCCTCTGGCTTCTTCTGAGGCTCTATTGGGGTGGTAGGCCAGGGCCAGAACCCACTCTCTATCCTGGATGCCTCATAATCAGCCAAGCACTAGAAGAGCTGGTAGCAGCTCTGCTCTCTTGTCGTCAGTGTCTCTGGATCATAGCAGACAGCCCCAGAACAGTTCATGGTTGGTTCCATCAGGCCTCCCAGAAGGAAAGGAGGTGGGCAAGAGAGACCCCAGCTCCATCTCCATGGAAGCCCAGTGACTTTGAACAGAAGAAAGTGATATAAAAACAGTCTCTTTCACAATTGTGCTTAAAATATAAGTATCTGAGAATGAGCTTTAATTAAGTATGTAAAGGATTTGTACAAAGAAAACTACAAAACTACTTCAAGAAATGAAGACATATACCCTTCTTAGTTGGGAGAATCAACATTGTCAAATGGCAGTATTTTCCAAAGCATTATACTGATTCAATGTGACTCTATATATTAATGTGTTAACTATGTGTTAACACATTACCCATCACATTTCAAAGAAACTTATCAAGCACTTCTGAAATTTGTATGGGACAATAAACTCCCATGATTAACTAAAGCAATTGCTTGGAAAAAGTAGATAGGAGGCATAAACCTTCCCCAACTTCAAACTAATACAGAGTAGTAGTAAATAATTCAAGATAATACTGGAATAAAGACAGAACCCACAGACCTATGGAACATGTTGAATATCCTGACAGACACCCTAAAATTTATGATCACTTATTTTTTGTATGAGAGCAAGAAAGAAATATGAAATGAAGCCAGGAAAGTCTCTTCCTGGGAAAGCTGGACAGCTACATGCAAAAAAAAATTGAACTCCGATCTCTGTCAACCCCATGCACCAGAGTCAGTTCAAAATAGATGAAAAGACTTCAATATCAGACCTGAATCTAAAGGTACATGGAAGAAAATATTTGCAAAAACCTCCACGACATTAAACCTAAAGGTATCTTCAAATATGAAAGACCACTAACCAAAACAAAGTGGAAAAACAAATGGGACAACATGAACTAAGATTTCTTTGCCTCAAAAGAAGTGGTGACCAAGAACCAAAGACAGCTCATGGATCAGGGATTACATGGATTACCCAATACCCATCTGATAAGGGGTCAATACCAACGATATATAAAACACTGGGTAGAGCTACAAGAAAAGCAGGTGGAGCTCTATCCAAAAATGGGGGGGGGTAAGAAATAGAGACTTCCTCAAAGAAGAAATTCAAATGGTCAAAGGCATATGAAATAAAGTTCTACATCGCTAATCATAAGGGCGATGCAAATCAAGACAACAATGAGATGTAATCTCACACCACAGAGACTGAGACACATTCAAAAGAACAAGAACAATCAGTACAGGCACAGATGAGGAGAGAAAGAACTCTCATTCATTTTTAGTGGGAATAAAGGTCCCTGGAAGAAACATCCAGAGGAAGAGGCAAACTCAGAAAAGGAGACATGAAGACAAGCAAAACAGGCATCCTGCACCACAGAGAAGGAAGGTAAAGAACTTAGAGAGATTTTGCCCCAAAGGGCTGTAAGGATTGTCGTTGCTGGCACCAGAATTTGGGGTTTTTTGATGAGAGAATAAAATTCTGTTATTTTAAGTTACCACGTGTGTAATTTGTTATGGCTGCCACAGAAAACCTACCACAGATGAACATTAAATCTTAGCAGAGAAGAAATTCATGGATGAATATAAGATTTTGCTGCATGATTATTTTTATTATTCCTCTCCCCAAAAACTTCCTTCTACCTTTATCATCATTTTCAGAAATGTGTCCAGCAATCTAGAGCATTTGATGCTATTTCCAATGGCCTGTAAAGAGAAAATTTCAGATAATTATAATCTTTCAGATGGCTAGAATTTAAATAAATTCAGTAAGAACACATCCTTCCATGAAAATTCTACCGGCATTAGAGCAATTTTAGAAAATCAAGACTAAACTATGTGTTAACACATTACCTAGTATACAAATATTAGTATAATTCTTCCCTTGTCTTTCCCATTTTTCCTTTGCCAGTTTTCATATTCAAAACATTTGTATAGGGCCGGAGAGCCCAGCGGGTAGGGCGCTGGTTTGCCTCACGTGCCGGCTGTGCCGCCCGGGTTCGATCCCCAGATCCCATATGGTCCCCCCAAGCACCGCAAGAAGAATTCCTGAGTGCAGAGACCAGGAGTAACCTCTGAGCATCGCTGGTGTGACCCAAAAAGCAAAAAAAAAAAATTTGTACATACTCTAAATCCTTAATAATACCCTAATAATATTATCTAATGCAAAACAGTAATAGTCACTGTATCACTGTATCGCTGTCTTCCTGTTCACTATCAATTTGTTGGAGCGGCACCACAATATCTCCATATGTCCTGTCCCATGCAAGTAGTCCAAGGGCATCTGCTTGTTCAGTTACATAAAGAACCGCAAACCATTCCATCAGATCATGGGAATGAGGTCTATAATTGTTACTGGTATTTGGCATATCAAATACGACACGGTAGCTTGCAGGCTCTGCCATGTGGGTGGCATACTCTTGTAGTCACCTCCTGATGTCAAGATTTATTGATGAACCACGTGACTATAAGTGGGTGCGAAAGCAGTTCTTGATCAGCAACTCTAAGCTGGGTGGATTTCGAGGGGAGGGGAGCCTGATGTGTGGAAAATAGCGGCCCTCATGGAGTGTGGGGAGTTATCTGGCTTCTTGTGAGGCTCAACTGTAGGGTGGGCTAGGCTATAACCCGCCATCCCCTCCCGGTGCCTCGCTGAGTGGCTGGGTGCAGGGAGAGCCGGTAGTAGATCTGCCCTATGTCTGTGTAGTTCTCAGAGACAGTAGTAGTTAACCCAAAATTAAAAAATGATAAAATGTGCTCTCCCAGTATCTTATTTGTCACCTATTTTTAGCTTTGCTTTGTCATTGTTATTGTTTGGTGTGGGGAAGGGAGTCACACCTGACAGAGCTCAGGACTTTCTAGGGTTTGAGACAACTACAGTGCCTGGGATTGAAATTGTTGGCCACACTAAAGGCAAATGCCTTAACCCTGAACTATTTTCTTGAACATGTTTTGCTCTCTCCCTACCCAAAAGTCCATCCAAAAGAGGTAATTAGAAAAACTTCTCACCCATTTAAAAATTTAAAATGGTGGCTAGTTTAAAGATCTTTTAATCTGTTTGTTTAGATCTTTACTAATCATGAAGCTATGGAGAAGACCAAGAAGTCATGAACAAGAACTTATGTAGAGTGTTGATCGCCTGTAGGACTGGGCTTTTGACCTGGAAAACATGCTTGAGCAAATGATTTCTGTAACAGAACAAACTCCCCTCATGATATTATTTTCTGCCACGGTTCTGGGGGCAACTGGCTCAGCGTAGCATGAAAATGCTCACTGGGCCAGGGATGGCTCGTATCTTCCCCAAAAAGGGAGAAGTTACCAGACGGTGCTTCCCAGTGGGACTGTCGCCTAACAAAGCCCCCTAGAATCCCTTTTGGTTGTTCCTAAGAATGCTTGGTGTGCAATTAGAGCGCCTTGCTTAGTGCTGAAACTTAGACTCTGAGTAATAGAAACTGGACAAAGAGAGCCCGAGGCAACAGTAGTTCTCATAATATACAATTATAGCATAAAACAAAGATAGTAAAAATGCCAGCCCTCAGCTTGCTGCTAAGGCCTGAGCTGGTCCCAGGTCCTTGATATGAAAGGCTTGTGGCTTTCAGGCCTTTAGCTTCCCACTCATTAGCGGAAGGGAGAATTCTTGACCCATTATGGGTCGAGGCGACTGGCTACCCCTTGTTGACGGAATGCAGTGATTAGGCCTCCCTAAACCCTCCTGGAAAAATAATTGGGCCTGTTAAAGTTAACATTTTCTAGTACAAAATCTTAATAATCTTACAATAATAAACTCTAAATAGAAGCTTCTATTTAGAGTAGGTTAAGTTACCCATAATATGTGCATAGAGCTGCCAGTAGGTAATTCTATGAAAATCAAAATAAAAGAAAAATATGTATCTTACTTAAGGCAAGAAAGCATGTAAAAACAAAAGATCGCCAGAAAAACATGTCTGAAAAACAGGTGCAGGCAAGTAGGCAAGCGGTCATATGTGGTAGATCACCCATAAACTCTTTGTTGTTAAAAATGTCTCCTCTTACAAAATGACTTGCGT
The DNA here is from genome assembly GCA_021461705.1 of Cryptotis parvus. Classification (NCBI taxonomy): domain Eukaryota; kingdom Metazoa; phylum Chordata; class Mammalia; order Eulipotyphla; family Soricidae; genus Cryptotis; species Cryptotis parvus. Next base: position 418 of record JAJIBD010024255.1, on the reverse strand, counting down.
AATCTTGGGTCTTCATGCTGAACATATAAAGAAAAGCTTTCCTCAGTAAACGGCAGCAGCAGTATTTGACCTCCTTGCGTCAGTGCCTGTCTGTCCATTATGCCGGCATTCCTGTTCTCCTGGATTTCCTCAAGCTGGTTACCCCGACTTAGAGCTCACATCGACTGAGCGGTTCAAGTGTAATTTTTCTTTCTGGAACTGATTGTACAAACTGTGAAATATGGAGTTTTTCTATTCTTCTCAAACATGGCTTGAAATATTTAGAAAAGAGTTCAAATGAACAACTAACTACACAGTGTTCAGGATCACTCGCATGAATGAAAATCAGACTTTCCAGATGCAGCCACATGCTGATGATTCCTGATATGTTAGTGGATGGACATGTTAGTGTGAAATAATCCAAGTCTTTTATCCAAAA
>JAJIBD010024251.1:0-43753 GCA_021461705.1 Cryptotis parvus | reverse complement strand
TTATATATATTTTTTAATTTTTTATTTTTACAATTACAAAGATATACAATTAAAAAGTTCATATTTGGGTTTTGGTCATACAGTGTTCCAGCACCCATCCCGCCACCGGTGCCCATCTCTCACCACCAACGTCCCCAGTTCCCTCCCCCTCCCCAGCCCAGCTCCATGGCAGGTTCTTTATTTCTTTCCGTTTCTCTCTCTCTCTTTTCCTTCCCTCTCAGACTATGGATTACAGAAAATACATTAAAGGGTTGTCATGTGTATCTTTTTGCCTCTATTTAATGCTCAGTTCTAGGTTGGCATTAGTACCTTCGACAATTGTTAGCACACTGTTCCATTTTCTGTATTACCTAACCTCTGACTCCCACACGTTTGTGATAATTTCCACCTTTGACAAGACCTCCTGATATATGTTTCACTTGACCTTGGATATTGGTATCTTAATATGTATATATATATTTATGTTATGCAGATAAATGCAGTCATTCCCTGTCTGTCTCTCTCCCTTCTGGCTAATTTCACTCAACATAATCTTCTCCATGTCCATCCATTTATAGGCAAATTTTATAATTTCATTTTTCCTAACAGCTGCATAGTATTCCATTGTGTAGATGTACCAAAGCTTCTTTATCCAGTCATCGATTTTCGGGCACTCTGGTTGCTTCCAGATTCTGGCTATTGTGAATAATGCTACTATGAACATAAAAGTAGGGATGGTGTTTCCGGCTGTATTTTTGGTTTCCCAGAGTAGATTCCCAGGAGTGGTATGGCTGGGTCAAATGGGAGTTCAATTTCTAGTCTTTGGAGGAATGTCCATATTGTTTTCCAGAAAGGCTGTACCAGCCGGCATTCCCACCAACAATGGATGAGTGTCCCCTTTTCCCCACATCCACGCCAGCACTTGTTGTTCTTGCTCTTTGAATATGTGCCAGTCTCTGTGGTGTAAAGTGGTATCTCACTGTTGTTTTGATTTGCATCTCTCTCTGATGATTAGTGATGGTGAGCATTTTTTCATGTGTTTTTTGGCCATTCGAATTTCTTCCTTGCTGAAGTTTCTGTTCATTTCTTCTCCCCATTTTTTGATGGGGTTGTTTGTTTTCTTCTTGTAAAGTTCTACCAGTGCCTGATATATCCTGGGTATTAACCCCTTATCAGATGGGTATTGGATGAATATTCTTTCCCATTCTGTGGACTGTCTTTATATCTTAGTCACTGTTTCTTTCAAGGTGCAGAAGCTCTTTAGTTTCATGTAGTCACATATGTTTATCTTTTCTTATAGTTACTTTGTTAGTGATGCTTCACCCTTGAAGATGCCTTTAGCTTCAATGTCTTGGAGGATTTTTCCTATGTTTTCTTCAATGTACTTTATGGATTCTGGTCTGATATTGAGATCTTTAATCCATTTTGATCTGATTTTTGTGCATGGTGTTAGACACAGGTCCAAATTCATTCTTTTACATGTCGCTGCCCAGTTTTCCCAACACCACTTGTTCAAGAGGCTTTCCTTACTCCATTTTGGACTCGTTGCACCTTTATCAAAGATTAAATGATCATATGTTTGAGGTTGGGTATCAGGATACTCAATTCTATTCCATAGGTCCACAGGTCTGTTTTTATTCCAATACCATGCTGTTTTAATTACTACTGCCTTGTAGTACAGTTTGAAGTTGGGAAAGGTGATGCCTCCCATCTTCTTTTTTCCGAGGATTGCTTTAGCTATCCTTGGGGGTTTATTGTTCCATACAAATTTCAGAAGTATTTGGTCAATTTCTTTGAAGAATGTCATGGGTATCTTTATAGGGACTGCATTGAATCTGTACAGAGCTCTAGGGAGTATTACCATTTTGACAATGTTGATTCTCCCCATCCATGAGCAGGGAATATGTTTCCATTTCCTTGTGTCCTCTTTTATCTCTTGGAGCATATAATCATATAATTATATGATTATATCTTATATATGATTATATATAAGATATTATATATTAATATAAAATTATATTATGATTATCCCAAAGAATTTATTATTTTAATTCATTTACTTTTTTCTATTTTACTGTCATATTTTACTAGGAAAAAATATGACAGTAAATAGAAAAAGCAAATGAATTAGAAGAAAACACTATCTGATGAGTCATAAGAATTATCCCAAAGAAGTCAAACAAGCATGATACATCCTATGAACGGATGTTACTGGCACCCGCTCGAGCAAATCGATGGACATTGGAAAGACAAGTGACAAGTGAAAAGTGACATTTTACTAGAGAAAGTATCATATAGCCTCTAATTTCAGAATAAAAAATATTTTACTCTGCACCTCACTTTCTTTTCCATGTTGAACTGACTTATTTCAAATGTGATATATATCAACTGCATCTGATAAAGTGCATAACACTATTTTAGGCATTTTTATAGAAGTTTGAATTTATATTTTTTGAGTAGCAGGTAAATGTGTATTTTCCAGACTATAAATGTTTATTCTAATGTTCCCTTTGATTTTATATATTTATCCTTTCTGTTTCTAAAGTAGGAAGCAAAATTTTTAAAAATTCAGCTCATCAATCAGTGATATTAGAACTTTCCTGAAAAAAGAAGTATGTAATAGATTTAAAAATGAATTTTGGGGGTTCAGAAAAACAGGATAGGTTTTAAAATACTTTCTCTGTACACAGCTGACCCAGGTATATCCCTCATAGTATACCTTCTGCTAAGTCCTACCAAGAATAATCCCTGATCAGAGAGATAGTGATGAGCTCCAAGCACAACAATATGACCTAAAAACAGGGGAAAATAATAAGTAAACATATGAATGCTAATCTCTTTGGTTCAGAATTGTTGCTCGTTGAAGAAAATATAGAAAAGCCCTCCAGGACATTGAAGCTAAAGGCATCTTCATAGATGAAACACCAATAACAAAGCAATAGAAGCAAAGATAAAAATATGGGACTACATGAAACTAGTTTCAGAGGCCCCATTCACTCTCAATGGAACAAACATCTCCAAACGCAACAGTTATATGTACCTAGGTAAAGAAGTCAACATGATGAACAACCTAAAACCTGAGCTGTGCAGGAGGAAGAGCGTGGCATGGAATGCCTTCAAAAGCATCGAAGAAATAGCTAAAAAGACAAAGAACCTCCGGCCCTGGGCACATCTCTTCAACTCCACCATTCTCCCTGCATTAACATATGCCTCAGAGTCCTGGGCCCTACAAAAGTAGGATGAGAATGCTATTCGGGTCTGCCAAAGAGGAATAGAAAGAGCTATGCTTAGAATATCACTCCTCACTCAAGTGAGAGAAGGAATCCAGAGTTCTGACCTCTGTCACTGTTTCAGAATCAGGGGACGCTATCTCGTTTGCCAAAGCATCGAGAAACAGATGGGCTGGACATGTAATGCGATTTGGAGACGGCCACTGGACTAGAGCCGTTACCTACTGGATTCCATGGGATGTCAAAAGATCATGTGGCTGCCCACCTACAAGATGGTCAGACTTCTTCATCAAGACCCTGAATGAATAGTTTGAGGCTCTTTGTATTCCTGAAGCAACCAGATGCCATTGGGCTACACTGGCATGTGAAAACTGGCATTTTCAAATGGAAATGTTACTGGTGCCCCCTTGAGCAAATCGATGAATAACAGGATGTCAAGTGATCAAGTGATCAAGTGACATGAAACTAAAAAGCTTCTTCTCTTGAAAGGAAACAGTGACCAAAATACAAAGACAGTCCACAGAATGGGAAAGAATATTCATCCAATACCCATATGATAGGGAGTTAATATCCAGGATATATCAGGCACTGATAGAACTTTATAAGAAGCAAACAGCCAAACCCATCAAAAAATGGGGAAAATAAATTAACAGAAACTTCCAAAAAGGAGAAATTCGAATGGCCAAAAGACAGATACTGATACAATGATCAGAAACTGATTAATCAGGGCTATAGTGATAGCACAATAGGTAGAGCACTTGTCTTGCCCTTAGCAAACCCAGTTCAATCCCTGACACCTAGATGGTCCCCCAGGCTCATGGGGAGTGATTCCTGAGATCAGAGCCAGGAGTAAGTCCTGAGCATAGCCAGGTATGACACTAAATTTTTTAAAAAAAGAAATTGATATTGACAATCCCATTGATAGATTCCCTATTTTTATGCTTTCTAATTTTGTTTCTTTTGATCAACTAAAAGTGCTATGTACATATTGAATCTCTGTATGAAAAATTCATGCTAGTCAGTTATCTAAGAGTATCTCATTTAATCCTAGTCACAGCTCTGAAGGAAGCACTATCATTGCCCCACTGTTAAATCACCTAGATCAAGTCAGCAGCCTCCTTTCATACTCCAGTAAGTGAGGTGTTGGGAGTCTGACCCTAGAAACATATTAAGAGACTTCAAAAAGGTTTGTGCCTCCTTTGCTTATGCACCAAAGAACTATTCTATATGGTTTATGAATTTACTTTGTAGTCTTTTCAACAAAGATCTGACTTTAAAGTCTTGGAACTCATTACATTTAATACAATTTATCAGATAAAATGTTTTTTTAATTTTATTATACCACCATGAGATATACAATTACAAAGATATTCATGATTGGATTTTGTTCTTACAGTGTTCCAGCATGCATCCCTCCACCAGTGCCCTATTCCCACCACCAATGACCTCCAAATTCTCTCCTGTCCTTCTGTTTGCCACTATAGCAGGCACTTTTCCCAAAGAAAAGATTTTGAAGTCGAAAGAAAAAAAAAGAAATGTAAAAATCATTGAGTCCTTACATGCAAAAACCTTGGTTTCCGTCCTGAAACTGAAAAGTCCCCAAAGTTTTCACTGGGGGCCTTAGAGTAAGTACCACCAGATATGGCAGAATCCACCCCCAAAAATATTGAACCCATTATATAAAAACACTAAATCTCAAAGAGGAGACTATGCAAGTTAAGTCTCTTAATTAGAATCTTCTGCCTATAAATTCTTTGACTTTCTGCCACACCACATTCCATCTGTGAGTGAATTTAAGTCTACCTTTATCAGGCAGGTTTGTAACCATCTGGAACATATCAGAAGTAGCCAGGATTAGGATTTAAGATTTGTTTATATAACTCGCACTTACGCCCTTTTGACCAAGGTAAAATAATTCTATTTCATTATTCATGCACTTTAAAGGGTCCTCTTTTTCAAGTATTTTATTATACCACCATGAGATATACAATTGCAAAGATATACAATTAGAAAGTTCATATTTGGGTTTTGGTCATACAGTGTTCCAGCACCCATCCCTCCACCAGTGCCCATCTCCCACCACCAACGTCCCCGGTTCCCCCCATGGCAGGTTCTTTATTTTTCTCTTACTCTCTCTCTCTCTCTCCTTTCCTTCCCTTCCAGACTATGGATTACAGAACATACATTAAAGAGTTGCCATGTGTATCTTTTTGCCTATATTTGTCGCCCAGTTCTAGGTTGGTATTAGTACTTTCCAATAATTGTTAGCACACTGTTCCATTTTCTGTCTTACCTAGCCTTGACTCTAAAAGGTCCTTTCTAGACTAATTCAAGGTCTCTTCCAAAACTTCAACTGAAAGTATTATTAGGAAAATCCCTTCAAATATTTCTGGTAATAGTTTCCAGTAAACTTTAACTTGGAGCAACACTTGATTGAATTTCTCTATAGTGGGTTTCTACAGGAACCAATAAATCATTCTTATTCAATTCTAAAGGAAAGCATTTATTTTATAAGGCAGTTGAATAGAAATGGGAATTTTTTGTATAAAGTGGAGCATAGCTCACTGATTGAGATTACCTCTTATTCTTTTATTCTTCCTAAAGAATTAAATCATGTGAATCTTGGGATATAAAACAGATTTCAACATGTAAAAATCTCCAAAATCTTAACAAGTACTAAATATCCTGCAGGGTTCAAATAAATTCTACCATTTTGAATTTAGGATTTAATTTAAAACATGTTTTTAACACTGATTATGCAAATTCATAAAATGTTCCAGAAAAAAATCAATTATTTTTTATCCTCCAGTGAAAATAACAAAATGCAAGCCATCACTTTGAGATAGTTATTCACTGGAACTCAAATCTATTTTTTTTTAATAATAGGCAATTTCTTACAACAGTGAAAGGGTGTTTGAAAGCAAAGATTCTCCTAGAAACAAGTCTAAACAATATCTCACAGATCAAAAGTCTCTGTGAGGTGCATCTATTTGCTTATATCTTACATAACCTCAGTATAGTTGTAATAAATTTGTGTCCAGACATTTGTAAAACATGACCACTACTGCTTCTGAATATCCATCCAGTCTTATTTTACTTGGAATTACCTCTTACAGGATTGAAAGTGGTGTGTCATTTTGCTTTATTTGGTAAGTGGTTATAAATAATATGAGCATTACAGATCCTAGACATTTCAATAATCCTATCAAACTACCCTTAAGGATAGATCATTGTGAGGTGCTTAGAAAAATACATTGCCTGGAGGAATCAAGCCCCAGTACCCAAAGGGGACTGGGCTGTAGGAGTTCTATAAGCAAAAAAACCTAATGTATTTCTGCCTTGATAAGGCACTTGCCAAACCCTTTGAACCAAAGTCGCAGTCAGTGGAAAAATGTGGGGAGAAAGAATGGAAAGACATGGGCAGTAACCAAATGCCGAAGCCTTGACTGCAACAGCCAGCTTTGATGTATGTTGCGCCTTACACCTGGGAATATCACAAACTTCAATTAAAATTAAGGGGTGTTTGTGCAAACTGTTTTCCTTCCCTTCTGAATGTATAGCTCTAAAAAGCTTATGTATCTTGCTAAACAAACCTATGTCTCTCTGAAGAGCTCCCGAAGGTGTGTGGTCTTTGCTCTCCGTGTACTCAGCCTTGCCATCATCCCTGTGTGCAGAGGACATGGCTTCAGTATGGTGCACAATGATCCTGACCATTGGGTGTCCTCTAACTGTCCACCTCCACCCTTTAGCCGAGCCCAACCCCTGAGACTGACTCTTCCAAGTGGCCAACAGGCCATCTTCAAGTCAAAGGAGACTTTGTTCATTTAAGAAAAGAAGAAGAATATGATCCATGAAACCCTAAGCATTATCCCTGACCTATAATTTCATATATTGAGGTATAAACACTGAAATGTTTATATATTGATGTATAAACATTGAAATATTGAATGTCTGTAAGAAATTAATATGAACAACTTTGTTTAAAAATGAGTAAAATCCTACTGTATTCAATAAGTGAAAACTATAACACAGATGGCCCAATTAGCACATAACAACTCCGTAAAAAAGGTCTTGACTTTAGAAACACCATTATGACATATATGCTATAATAAGCAATATTAAGAAAATCAATTTGTGCCTGCTAAGAGAGCAGACTTGGGGGCTGGCAGGGAAGCAAGCGTCTTTGGTGATAAGGGCACATTGGTAGTGGGACTGGTGCTGAATACTGAATACTACTTGAAATAACTGTACTGTGTTTTAATCATGGTGTTTTAAATAATGGTGTTTAATTAAAGTTCAAATAAATATTTGTTCCACATGTTTATTACTTGTGTAATTCATTCTACACTGCATTTAAATATTGTCCATGTCAAAGTATTTAGACCAGGTTATTAATTTTAATTATTTTATCGTCTGTTGAATGAATGAGACATTTTCTTCTGAACTTTTTCTTTGATTACCATTAATTACCTGAAATGTCCTCATTCATAAGCTTATATATAAAACATATTTGTACTAGGGCATTGGTTCTTACATTATTACAAAATCAGGAACCTCTGTAGAGTTCCTTAAAACACAGCTTTCTGGACCAGAGGGATAGTGGGGAGGGCATTGCCTTTCACTGGTCCCCTTCAGTTCTATACAGAACACCACATGTGATCACATGTAAGCTCTGAGCACCATTAAGTGTGGCCCAAAAACAAACAAACAAAAAAACCCACAACTTTCTGAGAAAGAGCCTACCCAGAGTTTCTAATTCTAACAAAACTATTCTGTTCTATTCTAAGGCTAAAATATTATATTTTAACAAGTTCCCAGGTGATGCTGAAGTTTTGGGTCTGGAAACCACTCTAATAAAAACTGCTCTAGGATAGATATCTAGAAGTACAATTTTCCAAGTGCAATTTGCTAGGTATTGTCAAATTACTCTTATAGTGTTTATAGCAATTCTATTTCATTGTCAAGAAATAAATTTGTGCTTGCATACAACCTGACTAATTTTGGTACAGAGAGACTAATTTCTGAAAAAGTAGAGAGAGTAGAGTGGCATAACATAATCCATTAATTGTGATTTATTTACCAAAGAAATCATCAATACTTTCATACCATTAATCAGATTTTCTATTCTGTATTTATCTGTTACTATTTGTCTGTTCTTTAAAGGACTACTTTTTAGGAATGCTATCTATACTCTAGCTACTGAATTTTTTGTCAGTTGCATCTTTCAAAATGATACTAAATATATCTTTTCTTAGCAAGTATCTCCTTTTTAAGTTTTTTATAGTTTCTTTTAATAAAAGGGCATTTACTTTGTGTCATAAAATTTATCTGCCTTTTTAATTTTTTTAAGTTTTCATCTTACAAAGTTTTTTTTGCCCTAAAAATATTGAAACATGTTTCTTAATTAGATTGCTTTTCTCTGGGCCTAGAGAGACAGTACAGCATGTAGAATACTCGTCTTGCATACAGCTACCCGGTTTGATCCCTGGCACTGTATATGGTCCCCTGAAGTTTCCAGGACTGATCCCTGAGTGTAGAGCCAGGAATAAGATCTGAGCACTGCCTGGTGTAGCTCCACTCCAATATTTTTTCTGGAAATGGGTATATAATATTGTAGGTAAGGGTCTTGCATTGCGTGTTGCTGATGTGAGTTTAATGTCACTTGTCACTTGTCTTCCCGTTGTTCATCAAATGCTTGAGCAGGCGCCAGTAATGTCTCCATTCATTGTAAATGAGGTTCATTATTGTTACTGTTTTTGGCATATCAAATACACCACGGTAGCTTTCCAGGTTCTGCCATGGCTCTGGGTTCATCTCAGGGGCCCGAGTCTTTTTTCTGTCAGACCATAAACCATTCAGGGCCCATGGGGCAGAGCCCTGATGTAGACAAACCTGTCTCCTGTCTGCCACCTGAGGACGCAGCTGGGTACTGCAGCCATACCTGCAACATCTTGTGAGTTTAATACCTGACACCAAATAAAGTCCCATGAGCTCTAACAGGAGTGATTGCTGAGCAGAGAGACAGAAAACCACTCTGAGCACAGCTGGTTGTGGTTCAAAAAGCAAAACAAAACAAATATACATAGATTATTTCTCCTATCTAAAAATGTCTGACAGTCCCTATCATACCTCTGTTCTGCTACAGGATTCTTAGAACTAGTCTAGCCTTGCTCTTCCCGGATCGGCTGATTACTTTAAATTTATCTCACTATCTTACCATGATTGGTTCAGAGTATTTTATATACAACTCACTCCCCTCCCAGGATTAAGTAAGTGTCTCCTGCTCACCCAACGTCCAGAATAAACTAATCTAGAGAAAGCTAGAGAAAAAAGAAACTTTCCACATAACTTTCCCCAGAAACACACAATAAAAGACTTCCCAATATTTGCTAAGTGGGTCTCTCTTTTTGGAGACGTTGGCTATGTCAGCCTTACCAGCACGCTCCTTCCAGAAACTGACTTTGCACTACCTAAGCTACATTGCTCTTCAGGTCATTTCTTTAACCACACCAAGGTTTGAACCCAGTGGGACAACAATTGATCTCCTCTCTCCTTTGAGGCATTAATCATTATTAACATATCATGTATTCATCTAGAAAAATGGTACATCTGTCACTTCATTTGTATTTTTTTTATTCCTTGACAATATCTTATAAAACATAAATTGTTTTGGTATTTAATAATTAAGGCTGTTTGATATTTTTAATATAATTGCTACTGGGTGCTTAATATATTGTGTCATTTCTTAGGACATATTTTTTTTTTTTGATTTTTGGGTCACACCCAGCAATGCTCAAAGGTTACTTACTCCTGGCTCAGCACTCAGGAATTACTCCTGGTGGTGCTTGGGAGACCACATGGATGCCAGGGATTGAACCGGGTCGGCCGCATGCAAGGCAAACGATCTACCCACTGTGCTGTAGCTCCAGTCCCAGGACACTTTATATACATTGATCAGTAGCACATTTTAATTTAAATACAAACCAAGCTTACACATGGATATTGTATGCAACCAGCATTACTGAATTCCCTATTGTGAATTTTTAATTAATTTTAAGAAGTATAATTTTGGTTTCTAGTTTTTTCTAAGATGTCTTACCATTATTTTGATTTTATTTCTTGTGCCTTCTTGTCCTTATTTTGTTATTGCTATTAACCATTTAAATGATATTAATTATAAAATATTTTATCTCAGAATTTGGCATGTTAAACTTTTGTCTGTCAACTGATTTTAATGATGGATTTTTACATCATTAAAGTACATCATTAAGTGTTTTTAAAATAACATGTATTTTTAGAATAACTTTAAGTCCTTTAATAACTTTAAGCTCTTAAATATTTTAAAATATATATATTAAGAATAACTTTATATTCAGCATATATATTACATATATACCATGGCAATATTGTTATGGTCTGAATTTTTAAAAATAACACCCTAATATCACTTGATCACTTGACATCCTGTTATTCATCGATTTGCTTCGAGCAGGCAGCAGTAATATTTCCATTTGACCCTATCAAGTGCCAGTGTAATCCAATGGCATCTGGTTGCTTCAGAATTACAAAGAGCCTCAAACACCCTAATATGTCTGCATATATTTCTTGCTATTATTCTAGCATCACGCAATCTACCATTTTTATGTTAATGGGTTTAATTGTACAGAAAACCATAGATTTATCCCAAGTGTTCCACAGACTTGGAGTCTAATCAAATTACCCTTTGCCTTTAAATAAAGTCCACACTTCTACATACCAACTATTCATGAGAACTTCATTTTCATTACATGTTTAAATAAGGAGCTAAGTGGCACATTTTGTTGCATTCCAGAGGAAAGCCCACACACTCTAATTGACAAGAAAATATCACTTGATCACTTGACATCCCATAATTCATCTATTTGCTCGACCAGGCACCAATAGCATCTCCATTTGCCCCTATCACATGCCAATGTAGCCCAATGGCATCTGGTTGCTTCAGGAATAGGGAAAGAGCCTCAAACCGTTCATTCAGGGTCTTGACAAAGAGGTCTGACCATCTTGTAGATGGGCGGCCACGTGATCTTTGACATCCCGTGGGATCCAGTCGTAACGGCTCTAGTCCAGCGGTTGTCTCCAATTCGCATTACATATCCAGCCCATCTGATTCTGAATGCTTTGGCAAATGAGACAGCGCCCTGACTCTCAAACACCGACAGAGATCGGAACTCTGATTCCTTCTCTCACTTGAGTGAGGCGTGATATTCCAAGCATAGCTCTTTCAATTCCTCTTTGGGATACCCGGACAGCATTCTCATCCTGCTTTCATAGGGTCCAGGTCTCTGAGGCGTATGTTAATGCAGAGAGAATGGTGGAGTTGAAGAGATGTGCCCAGAGCTGGAGGTTCTTTGTCTTTTTCGTTATTTCTTTGATGTTTTTGAAGGCATTCATGTCGCTCTCTTCCTCCTGTGCAGCTCAGGTTTTAGGTAGTTCATCATAAAGAATAATAAAATATAATGCAAATAAATATAAGTCAAAAATTAATATTACTACATATATATTTATTTTCAAATAGCTGATTTTTATCATAATCATTGGGAGGCCAGGTATGTTATATTAGCTGGAAGAAAGTAAGTTTAACAAAAGAATTAAAGGTCAGCAATTTCTGGAAACACACAAATGAGAGCTAGAAAACAAAAGACATGATATAGATGGGAAATCAATTAGAAGATGGTATGATGTAAAAACATGATTTGAATGAAAGTGAATAAATCAGATGCATGGATGTTAGTGAAGGATTCCAAGAATCACAAATAGGAAGGGAAGAAATCCTGATCGGCAGAGTGGAATAAATTCTTGCTGATTTATTATCATATTTCTTATCAAACAGAGAGTAGGAAAATTGTGGTTTTATGTAAAATTTTGATCAACAATAAAAATAGGATCTAATTTTCGTTGAATGCTCGCTTTAGAAAGAATATGTCATTTCATATATGGGAGAACTATAGAATTAATTGCCATTGATGGTAATTTGGTGATTTCTGATTTAATACTTTTCTTTGTTTAGGTTCTTGGAAAAATATGAGAGCAAGTGAGCAGTATTTTCTCTTGGCCACTGACCAATGATAAAGAGGCAGAAGAGAGAATGAGGGATTGCTAGAGTGGGCTGAACATAAACCCAGCCCAATCAACCTGAATATAAACCCTAACACCTGTTAAGGCATGTTGCCAATGAGTTCAGAAGATGGAAGAACAGGGGAAGCTCTATGCTTTTATAGGAATGGACCGAGATCTGCGTGCACATTAAAATTATAAGTTATATAAATATGATACCCTTTCCTAAATAAAACCCTGTACATCCGACTCCCCTCTCATCAGAACTCCACCCAGCAGAAGAGTTGATTGCAGCCCGGCTGGCCACGTGGCTCATGAATAAATGCTCAAGTCTTGAGGTGACTAGAAGATTATCCCATCCGCATGGCAAAGCCTGGCAAGCTACCCATGTCGTATTTGACATGCCAAATACCAGTAACAATCATAGACCTCATTCCCATGACTTGATGGAATGGTTTGAGACTCTTTATGTTCCTGAAGTGGTAGAAGCCCTTGGGCTATCTCGCATGTGACAGGACATATTGAGATACTGGTGCCCACTCAAAGTAATCGATGATCTACGGGAAGTCAAGTGATCAATCAAGTGATTTTATAAACATTAGGAATAAGAAAAGTACAATAAAGATTTTATGAGAATACGAAGCATGTTTTCTAAATCTAGCTGTACTATCAAAATCAACTAGTGAGTTTATAAACAGCCAAAGACCTGGACCCCACCTGGAGATTAAAACTCTTTTGCTTTGCTTTTAAAATTTCCATAGTGTTTTTGTATAATTAATCCAGTATGAGTCAATATGAACATTTGGGAAAGACAGATGGAAAGAGTCATCATATTGATTATAATCTACATTCAGCTTAAATTTTATTTACAAATTATCTTTACCTTAAAATATATAGTGATAAAAGAAGTTTTGTTCTATTTCATTTGGTTTGGGGACCACATCAGGCAGTGCTCAAGGCTTACTACTGACTCTGTGCTCAAGGATCACTCTTGGTAAGGGTTCAGAACACATGGGAACCAGAAATTGAATCATGAACCGAGGTCAGCTGCATCAGAGAAAAGCAGGACAGGTCCATTCCTTTCAGCCTACCGGCCCGAAGCCACAGCCAAATCACATAATCCAGGCAAATAGCCCAATTTCAATGCTTGAAGACTAATCTCTCTGAGGCAAAGTCAAACTGACAGAAACCCCAGGTACACCAGTTTTCAGACTGAGAATTTTGGGGTATTCTAAGAAGACTTCCAGAAGCTCCAGCAGTCACATCCATATCCCACAGCCTTCGCCATGAATTTCAGAAGAGATACAAGCCAAGTCAAGCAGTTAAAACTCATTGCCTAGTTCTAAAACTCCTGGAGTTCCCAATTTTGTAGTCACTTATACGCGACACCTCCAGGTTCACAATTTCTGACAGCCCAGTAGGAACAGGTCAAATTAGATGTGAAGGTAACATAAGCCACTAAACTCAACTAAACTCAATAAACATAAATAGCAACACAGAGGATCCAACTAGAGACGAACAGCATAGTAAACCCTCAGATAATGACGTAATACTCTATCTTGAGATATAAAAATTTCACAGATAATCTTTTACTAAAGTATTATTCAATTATCTCTTTAGTCATTTTGCTGTAAAGTAAGCAATATAAAATTAATTTTTGCCTGCTCAAAATTGGAGGGTGAGTAATAAAATGGAAATAATAGTAGAGGGAAGGTCACACTGGTGGTAGAATTGGTGTTGAACATTGAATACTGAAAGAACTGTATTATGAACAACTTTGTAGTCCATGCCGTTAAAAATGAAAGCCAAAAAATAGAAAATAAAATAGGAGCATTGGATAGTATTCACATATTTACAATTTATATAGATAAAATCTATATGTGTATGTATATACATTTATGACCTTAATTAGCATAATAATTGACACAGCTCAAACAGTAATATGTTGTATTTTTCATAAATTTTAAATGATCACCTACACTATCACATCTTCCCATTGTTCATCGATTTGTTCAAGTGGGCACCAGTATTGTCTCCATTCGGTCCCTGTCTCATGCAATTGTAGCCCAATGGCATCTGTTCACCCAGGAACACGAAGAGCCTCAAACCGCTCATTCAGCTTTTTGATGAAGATTTTGACCATCTTGTAGGTGGGTGGCCACACGTTCTTTTGATGTCCCATAAATCCAGTCAGTAATAACTCTAGTTCAGCAGTTGTCCCTAAATGCATTACATGTCCAGCCCATTTGATTTTCATCATAAGGCAAATGAGACAACACCTAATTTTTGATTATCAACGGAGGTCATAACTATGGATTCCCTCTTCTCACTTGAAATGAAGTGTGACACTCCAAGCATGACTCTTTCAATTCCTCTTTGGGATACACAAATAGCCTTCTCAACCTTGTCTTTTGTAGGGCCCAGGTCTCTGAGGTGAATTTCAGTGCAGGAAGAATGGTGGAGTCAAAGAGATATGCCTGCAGCCAGAGGCTCTTTGTCTTCTTTACCACTTCCTCAATGTTCTTGAAGGCATTCCACGCTGCCTCTTCCTCCTGCATAGTTCAGGGGTAGGTCATTTGCCATGTTGAGTTCTCGACCTAGGTAGGCATAACTGCTGCATTCAGAGATGTTCAATCCATTGAGAGCAAATGGAACATCAGGAACTAGTCCATTTCTCATAAACATTGTCTTCTTGAAATTCAGCTGCAGTCCGGCCGCTTTCACACTCACAGTCAAAGACAGTCAGCATTCATGCCACTTGGCTGATATGTGGTATTATTTGGTGTTATTGAAAATCTAATAACACCAAATTTTAAGTGATAAAACATTAAAATTAAAGTTTCAAGTATTTAACATTGAAAATTAACATGCATACATGTTAGTTAATTCCACCACTCACAGTCCAGTTCACTATACCTTCCCATTTAAGCCCCACCACCCACCCGAATCTCCTTCCTCTCTGGTAATAACTAATTGATCTGACAGTTCAGAAATTCATTTTCATTTATTTAAGTCTACCTATTTGTTTTCTCCATATACTGCATATGAATGAATCATATAGTATTTTTTCTCTCTGACTTTTTAACTAAGCATGATACTCTTCAGGTAATACATGTTATTTCCTTTCTTTCCTTTCGCTTTATTTTTTTTTTGCTTTTTGGGTCACCCTGCAGGTGCTCAGGGGTTACTCCTGGCTCTGCACTCAAGAATTACTCATGGTGGTGCTTGGGGGACCATATAAGATGTTGGGGATCAAACCCAGGTCAACCACATGCAAGACAAATGCCCTCCCTGCTGTGCTATTGTTCCAGCCCCATGCATGCTGTTTCAAATTCTAGGATACCATCTTTTGTTAGCTGAATATTATTTTATTGTGAACTTACCACAACCTCCTTATGCACTCAGCAGTTGTGGGTCACGTAGGCTCTTTATAATTCAAACTACTATAAAGAGTAACTGCAATAAACATGGAGATTCATATATCTTAGATTTGCTATTTGTTGTGTTTTGGATATAAATATTCAGTAATGTAATAGCTAGATTATATGAAATTTTTATATCTAATATTTTAAATATTACCTACCCAAAATAATATACCCTTTTGGGGTAGGTCTTCCTCTTGCTGCACAGCAACACCGAAAAGAGAGACACTCCAGACCCAGCC
The DNA here is from genome assembly GCA_021461705.1 of Cryptotis parvus. Classification (NCBI taxonomy): domain Eukaryota; kingdom Metazoa; phylum Chordata; class Mammalia; order Eulipotyphla; family Soricidae; genus Cryptotis; species Cryptotis parvus. The sequence goes on along the minus strand of JAJIBD010024251.1, from coordinate 27,787 downwards.
ACTCTAGACCCACAACTGCACTGCTCGGCCACACGTGGAGCAGCCCATGGAGTTCGAAGGATAGTAAATGGCTCAGCCAGCCCCTGGCCAAGTCCAACGTAGCTCCTAGGGTTTGCTCGCATGTTTGTGGGGGCACGCTGGCCGAACCTGGAGCTGGAATTTGGGCTCTTCCTCCTATTCCTCCACCTCCATGTCGGAGGGCATAGCTGCAAGCTCCCCACCACCACACCCAGCAACCAGAAGAGAGACACTCCAAACCCACAGCTGCACTGGCAACACCAGAAGAGAGACACTCCAGACCCAACCACGCCAGACCCACAGCTGCACTGCTTGGCCCTATATGGAGCAGTCCATGGCATTCTGGAGGGTGGCAAATGGCTCAGTCAGACCCTGACTGAATCCAACATAGCTCCTAGGGCTCACTCACATGTGCAGGGTGCCACACTGGCCATATTGGAGCAGGGATTTGGGCCCTTCTCCCATTCCTTCACCTCCATGTCGGAGGGTGTAGCTGCAAACTCCCAGCCACCACATTCTTAGACAATAATGGAAGTTAGGACCAGGTGCTTCCCAAGATCTTTCACATTCATACACTGTAATGATCATCCTCCCACACAGCAGAGCTGACAAGCTACCCATGTCATATTGATATGCCAAAAACCAGTAACAGTTATGGACCTCATTCCCATGACCTGAAGGATTGGTTTGAGGCTCTACATGTTCCTGCAGCAAGCAGATGCCCTTGGGCTACACTAGCATGGGACAGGACATATGGAGATGTTACTGGTGCCAGCTTGAGCAAATTTATGAATAATGGGAAGACAAGTGATACAAGTGAATATTTTGAGGAAGCTGTGCCTCCTTTCTAAATGACTACACCAATTCATATTCTTTCAACATCCAACTGTAACTTTTAAAACATGTATGAAGTTCTTAAAAACTAGCATAATTTTGAATAATTTCTTAGATAAATAATAAAATTAATTTCAATAACAATAAGATAACTGATAATGCACTATTGTAATAGTTTGTCCCTTGTCTTATCCTGTTTTTCCTTAGGAAGTCAATAATGTATGCGGATCTTTTTTTCAGCCATAGCACAAGGAATTCATTCAGAATAACCACATAAACATTTTCTAACTTCATAGGCACATTTGATGGGAGAATATTAAAATAATGTTTTGGTGAGTTTTATAATAGTATGGAGAAGGAATCAATTACAGTTATTTTAACTCATTTTCAAAATATTCAAACCAAAAGTAAATATACTAAGTATTTGTACTTCCATTACTTCTGAAAAGGCATTGGTTCAGCATATGAATTTCCTTTTCCTGTGCTGGATCAGAGATTAGTGTATTTTCCTTTTCACTGAATTAATACTAATTTTAAGTAATAAGAAGTAACAGATGTAATTTTTCCTGTCTCTTGATGAATTTTGTTGCAAAATGTGATCAGGAGGAACATTTCTTGTTTATTTGTTTGCTGTTTTAGGACCACACTTGTCAGTGTTTTTGGTTTACTCCTGGCTTTGAGCCTAGGGAGACCATATGGGGAACCACAAGATCAAACCTGGGTTGGCTGTGTGTAAGGCAAGCACCCTACCTGCTGTACTATTGCTCCAACCCCAAGAAACATTTCTTTAGTTGTTATTTATGGACAAGTCTTTTAAAAATTTTTGTAAGGCCCAAATGTTTATTCTCAGTTCTAATTTTTCTCCATAAATGCTATTTAAGCACTTGAAGTCAATATATGACACCTCATAATGTTTTATATCCTCAGTGAGTACCTACTTCATGTTTATTCAGATTTTGTGAGCGTGCTGCACACAGTAGGCACTTTAATGAATTTATTTAGTGATTATTTCAAGGATCCTACAAACTCTTGAGTTTCTGGCACACATGCGAGTTACTCCATGATTAAATTTAATATCCCCTTCTTCTTTGCAGGGAGATTGAAATGGGTGTTCAAAAAGCCAGCTAAGTGTTCAGACTCCTTTATCATAACTGCACTTAACAACCGTGTTCCAGTTCTAAAATTATTTGATTCTTGCCAAGATCTTATTTGGAGAAGCTGTCAAATTCACTGCCGTTTCATCAAACCATATTGTCCTCTTCCAACATGATTCTTTTTTCCTCTTGCACAGTGAACTGGGTTGCTCATAAAAAACTGTATTGTCTGTGTTAACAAGTTAACCCCTAAAGCTTAGTGGTTTAACACAACAACTATTTATGTCTTACCCAGAACATGTGCCTGCAGGTTGGAAGAGGGGCAAATTCTGCTCCACAGACTCCCTTTGGGTCTGTGAAAAGATTCCACTCTCTGAACACTAGGTAGGGAAAGAGAGCTGCACAGGAGGGCTGACGGGAACATCCTACGATGCATCTTTAATGTCGCCATCAAGAAACAGTCTCTTGTACTCATGACTAACCACTAACTCTAGCTCAGGGTCCCAATGTGGGCACATGAATATCAGTGAAGAGTGAAAGTCTGCCTAGAATTTTAACTGTAGGATCTTGACTACAGCATATGTCTTTCCCCTTTGCAGTTATTCCTAAATTAGTCCTTGTTTTTTAGTCAAATTTATAGTTTATGTTATTGAATCCTCAATTAGGGAAAAGTTCCAACAGAAAACAACCTGTATTAGTTGCTCTCTTCTTTAAGCTGCATGTCTTGCCTAGACAATGAACTGGCTAGTTCATTCTTCTCCTTTCAGAAATATTGTTTGTCTTCTTTGTTGCTTCATTTGCATCTTCCAGGATCTTTTCAAGCATCACAGTAACAAAATCATATTACTTACTCAGAGAGAAACCCTTCTTTTCTCTAGCAGCATATTGTCATTACTACAGGTTTTTCTTTCTGCTTCTCTTTGGTTTCCTGTTAATTCTATAGAAAGATCTGACACTGCATGGCCTTCCCCTTCCTTTTCACTAATCACCTCTATTGATCATCCTTTTAACTAGCTTAGTCCTTAGTTGTCGCTACATATTTGAATCATGTATATTAAACCCCGGTCAACTTTTAAAATAGACTGATGGTACAGATTTGGAGGTCAAGAGAAGGCAGCTCAAATATCTATCCAACAACTGAAAGTCTTAGAAATGTCTTTGTAAAGAAAGTACCAGTGGAGACAGATCTTTTCTTTTTTTTAATAAATTAAATAACTTTCCAAAGTTCTTGATAGTTGAGTTTTAGTCACACAATATTTCAACACCAATCACACCATCAGTGTCAAGTTCCTTCCTGCAGTGTTCTCATATTCCTTCTGATCCCCAGGCCCCCATCCATGCCTGCCAACTTGTCAGGCATATTACAAAGTTCCAGTGGTTGCACCATGGATCTCATGTTTTCAGTGTTCTTGAGTCTGTGTTTTGGATGTACATGGCTATATCACTCTCCTATATCATCAGTATAACTGAAGCCCTGATGCCTGTTCACCCATTACATCCTGTTCTCTTGTTCCCCCTCAATTTCTTTCCTTCCTTCCCTTCTCTAACCACTGGGACCAAAAGAGATCCATGTATCCTCTTTATAACATTTCCTCCTTCAGTATTCTATATATCACAGATAAGTGAGATCATCCTGTACTTGTCTCTCTTCTGGCTTACATCACTCAACATGATATCTTCAGTTCCAATCAGGTTGTATGTGAAAAAAGGGCTCAGTATCACTTACCATTAGAGAAATCCAAATCAAGATGACATTTAGATACCAACTCACTTAATCACTTGATCACTTCACTTGAATCCCATTATTCATCAATTTGCTCGAGCGGGCTCCAGTAACATTTCCATTGGACCCCATTAGATTCCATTTCCATTAGATACCAACTCACACCAGTGAGAATGGCACCTATCAAAAATAGTAGGAACAAACTGTGTTGGTGGAGATGTGGTGAAAAAGGAACTCCCATTCACTGCTGGTGGGAATGTTGCCTCATACAATCCCTGTGGGAAACAGTAAGGAGAGTTCTCAATAAACTTAAAATTGAACTGCCATAGGGGCCGGAGTGATTGCCCAGCGGGTAGGGCGTTGGCCTTGCACGAGGCCGGCCTGTGCTGGCCAGGGTTCAATCCCGGCATCCCATATGGTTGCCCAAGCACCGCCAGGGGTAATTCCTGAGTGCAGAGCCAGGAGTTACCCCTGAGGCTCCCCTGGGTGTAACCAAAAAAAAAAAAAAAAAGCAAAAAAAAATTGAACTGCTATATCACCTAGCAATCCCACTTTGGGGGCTTTTGCTTCCAGGATACACAAACACTCACTCAAAAGGACATATGCACACCATTATTCATTGTTGCACTCAGATCACTAGCTAAGATATGGAATCAACATAGATGTTCTATGACAGATGAATGAACTATGAAGATGTGGCATGTATACACAATGGAATACCATGTGGTTACAAAGAAAGAGGAAAGTGCCAATGGATATAGATCTTAACCATGAGTAGAACTTCAGTTGATCACTTGATCACTTGACATCCCATTATTCATCGATTTACTCAAGCAGGCGCCAGTAACATTTCCATTTGACCCTATCATGGGCCAGTGTAGCCCAATGGCATCTGGTTGCTTCAGTAATATGAAGAGCCTCAAACTGTTCATTCAGGGTCTTGACGAAGAAGTCTGACCATCTTGTAGGTGGGTGGCCATGTGATCTTTTGGCATCCCGTGGGATCCTACGGTAACGGCTCTAGTCCAGCAATCGTCTCCAAATCACATTACATCGTAGAACTTAGTCAATTAAGAAGGAGAATACCACAGTAATGTCATTAGATAAAGCTAGGGACACAGCCAAGTGTATGTGTTTAAATCTGGGCCTGGGTCTGGTTGATGGTTGATGTGCAAGACCGTATGACTTGCAAGTATGAGACCTTAAATTCTGCCCCACCACTACATGCATGGGCCCTAAGCAGCCCTGGGTGAAGTCGCTGGCTCTTGAAGGCCCACAATAATAAAAACAGATCACTTGAAGAAGCTCTCATAACAGAGCTCAGTGTTCAGGGACATCCTCATTCTTCGTGGGGAATTGCAACCTGAAATTGCAACCTGGGCAACAACAGACTCCAGGTAGCCAGGAAATAGCAAAGGACCCAAGGCTCAACTATGAGGTATTAAGTCATTTTTACATCAGGCGTTTGAGATGGCCTGTAATGTTCTCATGCTGGCAGCTAGCATTTAATGAGACTGGACAGGCTGACTATGGAGCTTGTTAGAAACTGAAAGAGTGCCACTCTGCAACTAATGTCATGCACAGCTTCAGTTCTAGTCATGCCCAGGGCTATTATTGGTACTGTATTCGCCTCTGGTACTTCTGGCATCTCATCAAACTTTAGATCATGGAATCAAAAAGAGATTTTTTTCTCTTTTTTTTTCCTTTGTAGAGGTTTTTATTTTTCTTCTTTTGCTTTTTATTTGAGGGTCACACACAGCAGTTCTCAGGGCTTCCTCCTGGATTTACACTCAGGCATCACTTCTGGCAAGGCTCAGGGGACCATCTGAGATGCCAGTATCCACATACAAAGCAAGTACTCTACCTACTGTACTATCACTCCCAGCTCCTGAAAGGCATTTTTCAAAAGCTGACCAGATGTGTGGAGTGAGAATCAAACCAAATCTGGCTAGTGTCATTGAGACTTTGGCCTGTCCTCAGTCAAAATGCACAACTCTGACTTTCTCTCCCACTGTGCACCCTGTGAGAGATAGAAGTAATAAGACCCACAGACCAGCACTAGACCTCACCTGGGGGATGAGCTAAAGGATCTGGGAAACCCTAGACCAGGAAACTGAGCTAGAGGAGAAGAAGGCAGCAGATTTCATTCAGCTCTAACATTATCAGGCTCTTAAGAACATGTAAGTAGATTAAGCTGTGAGCAAGTAAAACAGCAAAGCTAGCTAAGCCTGTCATCCAACAGTCTAGGACTGATAAAGTCTGCAACAAACCTGCAATCTGCATCCTGCACGGGATGGACCTCATGCCCGCCAGTCAATTTTTCCTAATAGGAAATTGTCAGGACACCTGATTGTTGGAGGACAGGTTTAGCTATTCTGGGAGTTTTGTTGTTTTTGCCCACTCCTGGCTTAATCTATTTAAGCCAAGGTTCATTCTAATGATACCTCTCTTCTATGTAAACACTGCTAGAGGGTGGGGCAGTTACAGAAGTCACCTAGACTGAATAACTTCTGACTTATACATCTACTAAGACTTCTATGTATTCTAGATTGGGCACAGCTCCTCTTTATACCCACTGCACCCAACGAGGAACAGTTAGAATTTACCAGGAGACTACCATCCTGGCTACGTTGATACTATAGGAAGACTATAGGAAGGATCATACTAGTTTGCTCTAAGCACGCATAAAGTGTGACCCTTTCAGTACACGGAGAACAAGATACTCTGAATCACCCTGGTGCAGATAATAATAAAAAGGACCTTGTGGGTACCATCTAGATTACATGAAGCTCATGAAATTAAGATGTATTACTTTATATCAGCCTCTCTCTCCAGTGTTTTACATAAGAGATAATCTCAGGATTAGTCCTTGGCATAACCTTTATTTATACCTGCAATAGGGTGTGGCACTACACTATGTTTAGACTTCTTTGTTGACACGATCTTCCCTGGATTACTTTGGTGTATATCAGGGGACTGACTTGAGGCCCCTTTGGCCTTTAAGCTTTCGGCTTTTGGCTCCTGTGGCTTTTGGCTCCTCGGCCTTTTGCTTTTGGCTTTGACTTTTTGCTCTTTGGCCTTTTTGCTCCTTCTTCTGGGTAGGACTCATCTCAGGTGAGATCCTCTCTCTCTTTGGTGGGAAACTTAGGCTCTTTTGTATGGTCTAAGTTTCGGACCAGAGCTAGAGTTTGTTCATTATATTGGAGTGCTGTGGAAGAGCTTTTGTACTATTAAAAGCCTTTTTGAAATTCCGCCGGACTCATGAGTTTTCATCTGTTCCCCTGGAGTCCTCGGAGGTAGAAGAGAACTTCTGTCCTGACACTGTCGGGGACCCCGGCAGCTTCCCGACACCTGATCACACTTATTCTCACAGAGAACAAGTTAATGCCCACACAGAAGGTAATGCTCACCACATCATTTCTCAGGGAGCAGTGAACTTAGGAGAAGCAAGAAATTGATCTTAGCCAAAAAGAAGAGCCAGTTCTAGACTTTGCCAGGCCTTTTGAGTCATTCACCTTTCTCTCAGGAAAGTATCTCAGGAGAAGATGACCGGTGAAGTAAAAAACATTTTATTTGAAGGTTTTGAAAAGTGAAGAAGGAAGAGAAAGAGAGAGTAATGCACTCAAGAGAGTCTGGGCTTCTCCAAAAGGCAGACTAGTCCTGAATGGCCATTAAGGCCATATAGAAGATTCTTCAGGTTACCTTGACCTGGACTTTCTGGGGAGGTGAAGCTGATCAGGTACTTTTGAAAAGGAAGAGCTTTGAAGTCTTCAATGGATCTTCATGACTTTATAGCAGTCTTTTGTCTCTGCCGTAGTTTGTCCTCTCTCTGGGGTTCCAGCCTCCTCAGGGTCTACAATGGTGAGTGTCTTGTCAGACCTTAATTCCAGTTGGCTTTCACAGCCTTGAAGTTATTGGTTTTATTATTTCCCAAGAATGCATTACCAATGGGGGGAAGGGGAGGAGGTGGGGGGCCTTCCCCTATTTTTGTGCCAGCCTCACTAAGATTTCCCTCAATTTCTTAAGTGCTTTGAAAAGTTCATTGTAAGGTCTCTCGCCTCTTTTTTGTTTACTCCTAGGTATTTGATGTTCTTGGACACTTTTAAATGGGATAGATCCTTGATGCCTTTCTCCTGTGATTCATTATTTACCTACAGGAATGAAATTTTTGTTTGTATTGATTTTGTAGCTGACCACTTTGTTGTACTGGATTATTGTTTCTAGGAACTTTATGGTCTCCAATGCACATCATCATGTCATCTGCAAATAGAGATCATTTAACTTCCTCTTTTCCCATTTGTGTCCCTTTTATTTCCTTTTCTTACCTGGGATTGCTGCTGCTAAGATTTCTAATACAATGCTGAATATGAGTGGGGACAATAGACACCTTTGCATTGTGCCTGAAAGCTGGTTTAAAAGAAAGTACTCTTTGTCTTGATGTCCTGGTAAAAAGACTCTGGTGTAGACCTGATAAGACAGTTCTCTTATGGACAGTGCCAATATCACTAAATCACGTGCTATCATTAGTGGAGAACTATGTTTTTTCCTTGGTTCTGTCACTTTTGAAATTTGAACAAAGATGGATAAAGATGAAAAACACACATACACATTTTAGTATAAGAACACTGGGAAAAAAATTGATAGGATCAATGAAGGACTCAAGATACAGAGTATTGAAAGAATAAAGCATGAAAACACCAAGAGAGTTAAGTTTGATTATGGGAACTGAATGTCTCTACAGTGGAGGACAAATGTGGAAACTCAGAGACGAACAACCCTGACTTAGCAGTAGGGTGAAAAAGTATGTTGATTGGGAATTGTGGGGAAATATCCTTGCTAAAATATGGGCTCTAAGCTGAAACCTTAGATAAAAGTCAAGATCTTGGAGCTATAATAGAAATTCCTAGCATGATGACTTATTTCTCAGGTACCTTCCAGCTTGACTTCTTTAGCTTTTGATAAAGGTGAATGTCAGTGATCCCATTTGTTTCTGTTTATAGCAAACCATGCTAATATTAGAGATTAAAGACAGGGTCAGCCTGTCCTTCACCATACAGTCCCAAGGGAAATTCAAGGCTCCTGAACCAAAATGAGCTGGATGTCACCCACTTATTCTTGAGCAGGACTCTTAAATCATCTTGTCTTTTCCATGGCTCCAGCCATAGCTTATCACTTCTTTGATTGTATAAAACCATGCTCTAAACTAGTTTTCTCACATTCTTTCTGATCTCTGCCACCTGTGGGCCTCTGACCTTCCCGGTTCCTCTGTCCAGCATGCCTCTTGCCAAGCTTCTCTTGAGACCTACCCTCCTTTCAAGGTACAGTACAATTACTCTTCTTGGATATACTTAGCTTTCCAGAAATCTCTTCTCATTTGCAGATGCCTCTCTTGCAAATGCAGGTTCTCTTTTCTTTTAGATTTGTGAAATGTTGTTGCTTTTGTTACACTTTTTAAATCAAGTTCACTAAATCCTTTCTTGTAGAAAAGGTGTTTTAAATATAGTGAGGTCCAGTGTTTCTACTGTATTCACAATCCCCTCTTAGTCTGCAAAGCCTCTTACCACAAGTATGGTAAGACTTATCATCAAAAAAACATGTTTCTCTTCTGTGAAGCTTTTTTTGTCCACCCCAAGCAAAGCAAATAATTCCTTCTTATTATACCTCATCTGGCATATACTGCTATTAAATAAGTTATAATATTGCTATGTTTTTTAAAAACATGGATGACCTATAAATAGGGATATAAAATCAACACTATATTAATAATCAGTTGTGAAATTCATAATGATTCTAAAAGTGGCAATGTTTAATAACAAAGATTCTACAATTAATAATACAATAATTGTTCATTTATATGCCCTAGTCAATAGATTAACAGGTCCCTATTGGGGTGTTCTTGTTGTTATTTTTCTTTTTTCTTGTGTGCCAGTCTCACTGGTATGCAGTGATATCTCACTGTTGATTTATTAACACTTCCCCTATGATAAATGAGACTTACTGGTCATCTGTTTGTCATCTTTGAGGAAGTGTCTGTTTAGCTCTGCTCCCCTGTGCGTTTATTTATCACAATAAATTCACTGAATTGGCATCTTCTACATCTGTGCAGCAGGGATGGTCACAAAGAATGAGATAGATAGATGCTATGGCATGTCCAGGTTGCAAGCCAGCATTAGCAGTCTTGATCAAGGGGGAAACCTGGCCATTTCTATTTCCCCACCCTGGCTCCAGACACATGAGTCATTGTTTACGTTAATAGCACATTAAAGATAGTTAGGTCTATCAAGAATTAGCAGGTACATAAAGAACAAAGATTGGAATATTTACATAGCAAATCAGTCACCTTTAAAGTATATCATAAAGTCATGATAATTTACTATTTTAGTTTTGTCTGGGCAAACATTTGCCGCTCTAATTATTTAAGCTAACCTAAATTTGTTTAATTCTCCCATCCCTCATGTATAAATAAATGAAATGGTTTTGTCACGGGACTATCCTGAACTTAAGGTTTATGTTAGAAGAACTATTTCCCACACTCCCTGTTTCCCAATGAGGTATGTGTGTATGTGTGTGTGTGTGTGTGTGTGTGTGTGTGTGTGTGTGGTTTGGCAAGAGTCTATATATCTTGTACATTAACTTTTGTCACATAAGTGGTAAGTAAACATTTTCTTTCAGGCTCTTGGTGTCTATTTTTGTCATCATTTCTTTTGTGGTGCAGAAGCTTCTAAATTTGATGTAATCCATTTGTTTATTTAGCTTCTACTTTATTGCCAATGACACTGTCACTGAAAAAAACCCTCTGGTGTCAATGTAATGAAAAGTTCTGCCTACATTTTCTTTCATGAAATTTATGGATTCAGGACTAATGTTGAGAATTTTGATCCATTTTAAATTGACTCCTGCATATGCTATGAGGTTGTCTCCAACACATTGGATCTATGGGACCCGCGAAAAGAGCTGGCAGTGACTATCCGCCTGCCCAGTCCCTTTTGTACCATGACATGAAGGGGAAAGTGCCTTGAGGAGAGAGTGAGTATGTGGATCCTTAAGAAAGAAAAGCACTCCGGAGCCTCTAAGAGAGATCACTTGTCTTCCCGTTGTTCATCAATTTGCTCAAGCAGGCACCAGTAATGTCTCCATTCGTTGGGAATGAGGTCCATTATTGTTACTGTTTTTGACATATGGAATACACCACGGGCAGCTTGCCAGGCTTTGCCATGGCTCTCAGTTCATCTCAGGGGGCCCAGTCTTTTCTATGTCAGACCATCAACCAGCAAGGGCAGAGTCCTGGGTGTAGACAAGCCTGTCTCCTGTCTGCCACCTGCTGACACAGCTGGGCACCACAGCCACACCTGTAACACCTCAAGGGGCAGGTGGCCACTGAAGAGAGATGAGTTGTTTTATTCCAGACAGGTTTTGGTTTATATACCTTAACAGAATGAAGGGTATAAAGGAAAAAACACATCGGGGGAGGGGGAGAGGTTCCCACACAAGCCCCCAAACAGTTAAACAAGGTGTTTTGAGTTAGAATGGACAACAGGGTGTTTTGGTTTTACATTCTCTCTCGCTGGCAATTAGCTTGCTCAGTGGTCCCTGAGTACTAGGCATAATGACAATGTTACAGCCCTCTGGCCTGCTGTCTGAGTAGAGGAGAATTTGCTGCCTGGACATCAAGGAGGCCCTGCCATGGAAGAGCCACTGACTTGGGCCAAGTCCAAGTAGAACTTATCCACTTGGGCCAAGTCTCAGGGGCTCACCCTCAACCCCAGCTGTTTCCTACAATCATTCTCTGCAAAGTCCCAGATGAGACAGTGGTCCAAAGTTACTTTTTTGCATGTGGCTAGCTACAAATATAATGTGGTGAAATGTTCAAGTATGGTTGCTATAAAAAGTGACAAGTCTAGACCACATGGTATTAGAATATTCAAGATGGCAAAAAGTAATAAATCACGAAATGATTTAATCACATTTGAACCATGGTGCATACTATGATTTGTGTTTAAATATTCAACATCTAATTAATAATTTAAAGGTCACATTGACTATCCAGGATAATCACAATAGTGTTAGGCCTAAATAGATGTAGGACAAGGTCAAAAGAATTGAGTTGGGATAGCCTATGAAAGAGAAGCAAGTACCAAACATGGCAGCTGTCTTTACACATGTGAAGTAATGGCTACATAAATGTTAAAGACCTGGTGTGTGAAAGCCAAGAAAAGCAAAGAGCAGTAAGATGCCAGTTCCAGGAGAAGACCTGATACAATATGTACAAAATACCTATAGAATTAGCTTATGAAACTAGTTGTCTTAAGATATAAATGAAACAAGTTGTCTCATGATATAGCAAATATCCTATCTCAGACTAAGGCAAAGCAGAACCTCAAAGACTAACAACTATTTGGCACTGGATAGAATATAACACTGGGTTGATTTTATCTATAACTGAGCTTCCTGATTTTATTAACATAGATCCCATTTTTGAGAGAAGATTACTATAACCATGAGTACAACTGAAAGAAGATGAGTATTCAAGAAAATGACCTAAAAAATTTCCAGCCCCATCTCTATTACATATTCACTTATATCACTTGTCTTCCTGTTGTTCATTGATTTGCTCGAGCGGGCGCCATAACATCTCCATTCTTTGGAAATGAGGTATATTATTGTTACTATTTTTGACATATCGAATACACCACGGGTAGCTTGCCAGGCTCTGCTGTGGTTCTGGATTTATCCCAGGGGACCCAGTCTGCCGTCAGACTAGAAGCATTCTTATCTCCTTCCTTTTCTCCTTCTCAGTGGATAGAGTAATTTGAAACAGGACAGGTCTTGAGGTCCACTGAGTACTAAAAAGAGGGCAGTGAGGTTCATCAAACAGTCCAGGATGGGGTTTAGGGTTTAGTCTGGGGTTTAGGTTTATGGGCTAATCTTATCTATTTCTGTTCTTGCATTTCTGAATTTCTGGAACCTGGTTGGTTTCTACTAATTTGATGTACCCAGTAGCAGCTCTGTCTGTGTGTCATGTCTCTGGATCACAGCCGACAGCATTGGAGCAGTTTGTGGGCAGGTCCACCAGGCCTCCTGGTGTCTGCTTGATCTCTAGGCACGGGAGTTAATCCCCACCACCTGAGGTTTCTCAGGGAGCCACGGACTCAGGCTGGAGTGAGGAATTGCTCTTTGCAGGAAAGGAAAGTCAGTCCTAAGCCTTGCCCAGGGCTGCCTTAGGGTTCTTGTCTTTCTTGCAGAAAAAGAATTTTCAGGAGTCGACAAGCAGTGAAGTAAAATAGATTTTATTGAGGAGGTTTTTGGAGAGGGAAGGGGGAGAGAAAGTAAGAGAGAGAGTAACGCGTTCAAGAGAGAACGTGGGCTACTCCAAAGACGGAGAGCGAGTAAGAGAGAGTACACATCTCAAGAGGGGAGATTTGGAAAACACACGTGCTTAGGCACCACATGTGCTCAGTCACATGGGCTCAGGCAACATGTGTACCCAGGCAGTGATGCGCGCTGTCCTTTGGTCAGGACAGCTTTTATAGATTTCTCCCCAAGTTACTCCCATATGGGGGCTTCAACCTTGGATACTAGGGCCCCTTGCCAAGGGAGTAGACTTTGGGAGTGGTCTTCTTTGACTGGAATGCTTTGGAGTTTTCTGTGAGCTGGGTCCTGGGCAGGAAGGCTGATCCATCACCCTCATGAGATTTAATCAGCTAAAGTCATTCACACATTCCCTCTGGCCTTCCCTTCCCCAGGGTCTATTGTTGATATGGTCTTCCCAAGTCTGGTTCCTTGTGGCAACAGGTGTGACTCTGGATTGCTGAAGAACCAGTTTTATTTCTTCAAGAATTTTTATTGCCATGTGGCGCCCCCCCCCACCCCCGTCTGCCTGCCTACAACAATAACACAGAAATAGAAATCACCACCTATACGAAGTACACATAAAGATGAGTTGGGATACTACATGAGCCAGTGCATTTATCTGGAAAGTCCAGGAAAGGTCACCTTGACACAATCATCAAGCACTCTGACACCCACAATGAGTGTCCTTACACAGAGCATAAGATTCTTGCTTCACCTCAACTTTGAAGAGTTTAATTTGCAAGCTGGGAGTCCCTTGTTTTTTTTAATCTAGGAAAAAGTCATCTTGCCTTCAATTCCTCACAACAAATTGGGAAGGACAATAGCTCCTAAGTGATAGAGCTATGAGATCATGCTTAGAATCCCAGTATCTGCCACAAAGAACGGGCTCAGAAACCAGCAATGCTATAAAGAAAATGGAAAACACCAGAGCGCTTTCAAAGAAAAATGCCACACACAGATTCTAGATGTGTATTTTCCCTCTTACAGTTATCTAAACTTCTGAACACACCCCCCCCCAGGCTATCTGGTGAAAGGCAGAGGTAAAATAGCCCGAGGGGGTGCTTGTGCTTTATCTCAGGCTCACTTGAGGGCATCAACACTCTCCCCCTACACTTCATTTCCATCCTTAGAGGCCTGCAGTAGGATCAAAGGCATTCTCCCTTCCTTCTTTTTACATTCAACTCTTCCTTTCATCTCTTTAAAAAAACCAGAGAAGGTTAGAAAGGACACTTCTGGAGGGACCAGACCACCTCTGCCTCAGCCAGTGCTGCTGCCAAATGAAAATTCACAGTAGCAGCTCCCTGGAGTTCCAGGAGGGGACCAGCATGGCATGAATAAATATCCCTATTTCAAGCAGGATTAGGGATCTAAATGAAAGACGAAAGCACATCAGGCTACCAATCTGTCACACATCTCCACACAAAAATGCAACCTTGTTTTTCTCCACAAGCCCAGCTTACCTACTTTCCCCTGACCTTGAATATGGTAAGAAATAAGTGGGACAGAGAGAGTCTCTAGATAGGCTCTAGAGGAGACTCTGAATTCTATTTATTGCCTCTGTGTTGGCAGATCTCTGGATTTCCCAGAACTTTGGAAGTCAAATAATCTCCACCTGGGGCTTAACTAGTGCCTCAGAGTGGCGATCACAAAGCACAAACCGCAGTCCCTCTGAAACTGTTGTAGGCAGGCAGACAGGGGGCGCCACATGGCAATAAATTCCTAAAGAAGAGCTCCAGAGCCACACCTGATTGAAAGCCGGAAACCAGACTTGATGGGACCATTATCAACAATAGACCCTGGAGAAAGGAAAGGCCAAAAGGAATGTGTAAATCTCCTGAGGGAGATGAATCATCCCTTCCTGCCCAGCACCCAGCTCACAGAAGACCACTCCCAAAGTCTACTCCCCTTGGCAACGGGGCCCCTAGCAACCAAGGTTAAAGCCCCATATGGGAGTAACTTGGGAAGAAATCTATAAAAGCCGTCCTGACCAAAGGACGGCGCGCACATGCTGCCTGGGTACACATGTTGCCTGCGCGCACATGTGGTGCCTGAGCACGTGTGTTGCCCGCATCTCCCCTCTTGAGATGTGTACTCTCTCTTTTACTCGCTCTCCGCCTTTGGAGCAGCCCGCGTTCTCCCTTGAGCGCGTTACTCTTTCCTTTCTTTCTCTCCCTCCCCCTCACCTAAAACCTCCTCAATAAAACCTATTTTACTTCACTGCTCGTCGACTCCTGAAAATTCTTTTCTGCGAGGAAGACAAGAACCTTGAGGCAGACCTGGGTAAGGCCTAGGACTGACTTTCCTTTCCTGCAAAGAGCAATTCCTCGCTCCAGCCTGAGTCCGTGGCTCCCCGAGAAACCTCGGGTGGTGGGGATCAACTCCCGTGCCTAGAGATCAAGCGGACCTCAGGCGTGGCTTGACGGCCACCTCGTGGGGCTGGTGGGGCTCAGGCCCACGCCGTGCAGGGGCTCATCGCAGACTTTATCAGTCCTTAGCCTGCCCAGCGGGTCCCGGGTGGCAGAGGCGGCTGGGGAGAAAGCGACCATCTCTCTCTCCTTCCTGCCTCACATAAGTCACCCGTGGGGTCCACCTGCAACATTTTGGCGACCGCGGCAGGACGGTGCAGTGAAGTCCCCCCAGAAGGAGGTAATCCTTGAAAAATCTGCGTAGAAGGTATGCTCCCTTGGAAATCTCTAGGGGGGACGGGGGAGGAATGTGATAACCTCTGTGTGAGTGAGTGTGTGTATGAGCACCCTGATAGGTCCTCCTATCAGGCGTGAGTCTGTGGCTCCACGACCGGCACCCTTAAGGTCCCACAAAGGTTACGGAGCCCGAGTGGGCTGTCTGCTACGAAGAACATATGGTCTATGGTGGCGCTGACATAGAGGTCGGCCGCAAGTCACAACTGCTGAGTCCACTACGGCTAAGTTCTTCACCGGTAGACAAGCAACTGAATGGTCTCTGTAAAGAGGCGCCCCTCCTTTGTCTGTCTCGCGTCACCTATCACTGTGGGAGGGGTGGGAGAAAACCCACTAGTAAAAGATTCTAGAAAACCAAATTACAGCTAGCAGTCCCCTTTCTCTCTCCTCGTCCCAGAATAACATAGGGAAAAAAAACCGGCTAGGATTAAAAAAAACGCCAGGAGGTCAATTAGAACGTAAAGGAGGCCTCTAGCAGCTTTAGCCCCAGGCAAAGAAAAAAAAAAGGGTAAAAGGCAGCAAGGCAAAACCCAGTGGAAGGCCCAGAAAACTAAGCCAAAGCAGCAAGGCAGAACCCAGTAAGGGACCCAGTAAATGTCGCCAAGGCAGAAATTAAAAATTTATTAAGAAGTCCAGCAAATGACAAAAAGGCAAAAAACTTAAAACCTAATAAAAGATGCAGCAATGTCAGCAAGGTTGAAGAAGGCAGCAACCAACTAAGGGAGAACTTTTTCCTCTATCTCTTGGAAACCCACGACAGGCTGGTCCGGCTCCACACGCAGGTCGTGGTCGTGATGGATGCCCGGGAAGGCCCCAGGGACGCTTGGGGTAACTCAGAGGTCACTTATGGAGACGTCCATGGTCAAAGTGGACCCCTGACTTCTCCTCGGGGCTGGGGGCTGCGACGCTGCGCCCCCTCCCGCGAGTGTTTCTCCTCGGGGCTGGGGGCTGCAGCGCTGCGCCCCCTCCCGCGAGTGTTTCTCCTCGGGGCTGGGGGCCGCGACGCCGCGCCCCCTCCCGCGAGTGTTTCTCCTCGGGGCTGGGGGCCGCGACGCTGCGCCCCCTCCCGCGAGTGTTTCTCCTCGGGGCTGGGGGCTGCGGCGCTGCGCCCCCTCCCGCGAGTGTTTCTCCTCCGGGGCTGGGGGGCTGCGACGCTGCGCCCCTCCCGCGAGTGTTTCTCCTCGGGGCTGGGGGCTGCGGCGCTGCGCCCCCTCCCGCGAGTGTTTCTCCTCGGGGCTGGGGGCTGCGACGCTGCGCCCCCTCCCGCGAAGTGTTTCTCCCTCGGGGCTGGGGGCTGCGACGCTGCGCCCCCTCCCGCGGAGTGTTTCTCCCTCGGGGCTGGGGGCTGCGACGCTGCGCCCCCTCCCCGCGAGTGTTTCTCCCTCGGGGCTGGGGCTGCGCGATGCTGCGACCCCTCCCGCGAGTGTTTCTCCTCGGGGCTGGGGGCTGCAACCCCTCCCCGCGAGCGGTTTTTGCATTAAGAGTTTTGCCAAGGAACCATCCTGTTTTAGTTCTTTCCTTCTTTCATAGGTTGCTGCCAGAATACTTAAAATATGGGAAATTCTGCCTCTATACCCAAGGAGTCCCCCTTGGCTTGCCTGTTGAAACACTGGAAGGACCTACAACTAGAATGTCTAAGCAAGGCACGGCTCAAAGACCTTTGTAACAAATCGTGGCCTAACTATAAACTAGAACACGGGAAAAATGGCCAGTGAATGGTAGCTTGCAATACAACACCATCTTGCAGCTAAATCGCTTCTGCAAGAGGCAAAGGAAATGGGATGAAACCCCCTACATTCAAGCCTTCATGGCACTGTATCAAGCCTCAAAGGAAAAGGGCGGCCGCATCTTCTATGCAGATGCTACAGGGGAAAAAAGAACCAGAACCAGATCCCATAGACGACATTCTAATGATGTTTCCTCCACACGGAGGTCCGTTTGGACCCCGGGGGGCCTCAGTCCCTTTGGAGGGCCGCTGGCCCAGCCGCTGGCACCGGCTCAGGCTTCGCTACCGCCGCTGCCGCTGCCGCCTCCGCAGCCGCTGGCTCAGGCTCAGCCGCTGCTACCGCCGCAGCCTCTGTACCCTACTGTGCCCCCGGTGTCGGCTCCCTCCCCTGCCGCTGGCTCCCCTAGAGTCCGTAAAAACTCAAGAAGTCTGGGCTGGTACCGGTCACGCCTCCCTGCCTAAACTATCCCCGGCAATCCGAGGGCTCTTCTAGCCCAAGGTCTCCAAGCCCTAGGACCCCCAAAAATCGCAGGAGTACCAAAGAGCGCAGCTCCTCCCCCAGAAGAGACCAGTGCAGAGGAGAGTAGTAGCAGAAGAGCTCGCACAAACCGCAGGGGAAGTAAGGGGCGCAGTCTCTCCTCAGAAGACCAGGCTGGTCCAAAAAAAAAAAAAAAAGTTATTAGCAAAGGAGCTCACAAACATCATAGGGAAATTAAAGAGCACAGTTCCTCCTCAGAAGACGAGGCTGGCGCAGGAGATAACTGCAGAAAAATCTGCTGCCACTCCAAAGAAACTTTAAAACGTCTCCCTCCCTCGAAAACTAGTCTAACAGGGCGTACTCAAGTAAAGTCTCTTACCACCCAAAACCAGAAAAAATTCTTCCTCTAAAAAAAGTGCCAAATGGGGAGGGAGAAATAGTAAAGGTTCAGGTACCTTTCACCATGGGCAACCTACACCAATGTAAGCAGCAGCTAGGAAGGTTTTGGGAAGATCCCTCAAAGTTTACAGAGGAATTTCAAACTCTAACTTTTAACTTTGAGTTCACCTGGGATGATGCACAAATAGTTCTGTCCAATTGCTGCACCCCAGAGGAAAAAACACAAATTATAGCAGCTGCGCAGGTTCATGCAGACGAGGCTCCATGCAACTAATAGAGACCTCCCCGTGGGTTTCACGGCAGTTCCCCTAACAAACCCTGGGTAAAATTACCAAACTGAAGAGGGAAGAAAAATGCAAATTACATAATTAACTGTCCAATAGCGGGGATGAAAAAGTGTGTTACTAAGGCCGTAAATTATGATAAGCAAAAGGTACTTGCAGGGAAGCCCACTGCCCACTGTGGTCTAACACAGCTCAGGCATCTATCTATCTTTCCCCAAGGTCAGGCCGAGCAGGGTGTGCTTAGAGCTGAGCTTCTTGTCATTCCAAACCTGCTGGACCCATCCAGGAGTTCCCCTAGGGGAAGTGGCTGAAAAAAGCTGGCAGAGTGAAGGTCCAAGCGCCCTTCTCAATAAGCTTCAGTGACACAAGCAGCTAGGGACATTTTGGGGGAGATCCTTCAAGTTTATAAAGAAAGTTCAATTTCTAACCTTTGCTTTAAGTTCACCTAAGATGGCTAATAGTTTTGTCCAATTGTTGCATGCAAAAAGCAAAAGCACACCAGGACCTGCGCAGATGAGCACTGGCTGGTGACCTTAATTACCCGGTAGGCTTAACAGCAGTTTTTCCTTAACAGGTCCAGTACAGAATTATCAAATCAAAGGAGGCACAAATGTAGTAATTAATTTCAAAAGGGTATTAATGCAGTAATTCAATTTACAGGTTTTTACAGCCTAACCTGTCCTCACTAACATCTATCTCCAAAAACTGTACATCGTAACTAATTTTACTTTCTTTACTATGCCTCTAGTTAGCAAAGGCCACTAAGGTGCACTCAGGACTTGGAACTAGGAATTAGGAACTAAAAAAGCTAAACTCAAAACTAAAAGCTAAAAACAGTAGCATTAAGTTTACAACTTAATTCGGCCATAATCTAGGTGGCCGGTTTTTTCAACAAAAGCTCTTGACCCATGCTTCATGTAAAAGACAGGCAGGGGACAGAGGCTGGTGCAGGCTAAAAAATGTAGGGCGAGGTCCCAATCGGCAGAGCAGGGCTATTTGCCCTGGGGGACTGCCCTTCCTTTCTCAGTCTATCAGTTTCCTCTACCCTTCCAAAAGGGTCAAATCATAACTAAAAATTAATCAATCAACTGTATATGTGTATGTGTGCACGTGCGTGTGTGGTGGCCACCAATTGTTTGCAGTTGTCTTGTCTGTATAAAACATTAAAGTGTTAAATAAACCAAGTTAAAATCAAAAGCAAATTGTTAAGCCAGGAATAGGCCATGTGTTCTAAACTAAGTGTTAAGCAGAAGAAAAAAATCAACGTGCTCAATCTAAATCTTATGGTAAGGGGTTAAAATATATAATTGTAAAACCTTTTTAAGGGTTCCTAATGCCTGAAATTCTCTCAGCTGCAAAACTTGTGCTGTTAAAAAGGGCAAAAGCTAGAGTCAAAATCAGGGAAAAAAATAAAAACTTTGTAAAATTGTGCAGTTTTACCTTATAAGCCTTAGTCAAATTCTAATAAAAAATTAGGCTGTTTTCAAAATTAACTAAGGTACAGAAACTGTTGTAATTAAGTCAAAAAAAATCTTGTGTTTTACAAAAAGTTGGTTCAAATGCCGTATGTTAATATGTCTACATATTTGTTTTATTTCTGTAATGGGATTATCTCAAGATCTCAGTCTAATAAATCTGAAGCACAGCATTATGCCTTAAAGGCTTTTCAGGTGAAATTCCAGAGCAGCCTCAGGGCTGAAGAAAGTCAGCCACATTCAAGGAGCCAGAAATGTTTCTTTCAATTTGTGGCTTCTAAACATAAAAAAATTAAAATGTGCAAAGTAAATGACAGTAATCAGTTTTTCTTTTTCAGGCATTGTTTCTAATCTGCCCAGTATGTGCTATTATTAAAATAGCTTTAATATATGTAAGCTTTGTCATCAGGTATCAACCTAGTCTTAAATTAAAAGCTTTCATTCACAAGTCACTGTTTCTTGATAGTAATCTTTCGAGTATTTTTACTTTGCATCGTTTATGTTCTCCTAAAATATAAAATTAATGCTTTTAAAGTAGCTTGTCATGCTAAATAAAATAATTAGCAAAGTGTTTCCAAACTTCTTGAAAGATCAGCCTGTACTAAGCTCTGTAAAATAAGAAAGTTAATACCTTTAGGGTGTAACTATAAGGAGTCTAGATAATGCATTTTAAGTAACAAAAAAGATAATGGATGGAGATGTCTGTGGGAAAAAAAAAAAAAAAATTCTGTTAAAGTGAAGGCTTGTTTTTGCAGGAAAGTTACAAAACAAAATGAATGTAAAGAAATGTGTAGAAGGTCGGAGAATGTTGAGTAAGCAAACTAAAACTCTTTTCTAAAGTATCTCGTTGGTAAAATCTATAAAAAAAAATATTAAACAGATGGTATGAACTCCTGTTACAGTGCTCCTAAAAACTGGTAATTAGGGTTTTGTTTAACATGGAGTTAAATAAGTTACATAAAATACTGTTAAACTGTCTGCTCTATTTCAACAAAACTTTATGCTTCTTTTAAGCAGTTCCAACAGCAAATTGGTGTATTGCACTTCATTGTAAGTAAAGTGTAATATATGCTTTTCTCTCTTTACACCTTCAGTACGTCTTTTAATGTTTCATGGCACTGTGTTGGTTTGCATAAACTCAAACAAAATATTTCCTCTCTGTAATAGGGCCTAGCCCTCATGCAGACAGGAAAGTCAGTATGGGACCCCAAGGCCCTCTTCCAGGGAAAACAGAAGTCAAAGGAATTGGTCTAAATGACAGAAGCATGTAGTTATCACAGGTACAGCTGCAAGTACCCTACAAACCTCAGGGAGACCCTAGAGGCAGGCCGGCTAAAGAAAGAACCGAAGATCATCTCTGCTGTAA
Source organism: Cryptotis parvus (assembly GCA_021461705.1). Taxonomy (NCBI): domain Eukaryota; kingdom Metazoa; phylum Chordata; class Mammalia; order Eulipotyphla; family Soricidae; genus Cryptotis; species Cryptotis parvus. The sequence goes on along the minus strand of JAJIBD010024251.1, from coordinate 6,340 downwards.
GGAACGAGAAATCTGCCAATCTGTGGTGACTGACAACTGCCTGGGCCATGCAACAAGGACTACTGCTGCAGTAGGGAATGGCTTCAGCCCCAAAGAGGGATGTTGTCACGCTCTGCTCAACACAGTGAAAAAGGCCCGAGGTCACCTGTAGCTCATCATGGAACCTGATCTTCATGGCCAAGCCTGGGGTAGCCCTGACGTAACAGGTAAAAACATTAAAATACCATGATTGGTGTTTGCCTGCTCTGTCTTAGCCAATTCCCAGAACTTCTTAGTAGTAACGGGGTACCCTAAGTGAAAAGTTCTCCAGTTTTGCTGTGTTTATGCAAAAAAACAAGTCAGGTTTATAAAGTCATTTGGCAAATTTAAAGCGAAGGTGGAAAAAAAACCATATTTCTATAACTTTTGTACAAATCAAATTCTAGCTACAAAAGGCAATTAAATAAATGTATGTATCCAAATAGGCTTAATTTAAAAAGGTACCCCTTGGATAATCCAAATAGAACTTGCTTTACTAACTGTAAGTAATCAGCCTAGTCTAAAAGGAAACTCAAGTTATACATGTCATCAGTCCAACCAGAAACATCAGCTAAAAAAGGCAAATGTACTCTAAAAGTCTGCTAATAGACAAAGGGTCTTCAAGTTAGCATCCAAATTGGTTAAGTGTTCATTCTCAGTTCATAAAAACTGTAGTAAATAACAACCGTCCATAAAAAGGAACTAAACAGGGCAGTTAAGATAAACTCAACTGTGCTTCATGTGTCAGAGATTAATCTTAAAAATTGGCAACTTAAGTTCATGTAAATGCTCAAATGTTCAGGGTATAGTTACCTAAACCTTCAGTAAAAGGGCCAAGTTTTTTCTATGTTGTACAAAGAGTCAAAAAGGTGTATGGTGTTTCTACCTTAACATTGGTGTTTTCCATCAGCAGCAAACCACTCTGCCCTCACTAGGGCAAAAGGGACCTTTGCACTCCTTCAGGGTCTAATCATTTCAAAGTAATGTTTCTTAGCCTAATTGATCTGGTCTTTGTCTTGCAGATAAACAACTTCAGGAATCTAACCTTCATTCATTGCCTGGGCCCCATTTAAACTAAGGTAGTAAAAAGATTTCACCCCTTGTAGGCAGGGTCTACAAGCCCCTCTTGACAGCAGGAAGCAAATACAGAAGACGGACCTTCGACCACTTTCCCCTTAAAGATTTAAGGGGGTGAAATCTCTAGGGGGGATTGTTGTAGGCAGGCAGACAGGGGGCGCCACATGGCAATAAATTCCTGAAAGAAGAGCTCCAGAGCCACACCTGATTGAAAGCCGGAAACCAGACTTGATGGGACCATTATCAACAATAGACCCTGGAGAAAGGAAAGGCCAAAAGGAATGTGTAAATCTCCTGAGGGAGATGAATCATCCTTCCTGCCCAGCACCCAGCTCACAGAAGACCACTCCCAAAGTCTACTCCCCTTGGCAACGGGGCCCTAGCAACCAAGGTTAAAGCCCCATATGGGAGTAACTTGGGAAGAAATCTATAAAAGCCGTCCTGACCAAAGGACGGCGCGCGCATGCTGCCTGGGCACACATGTTGCCTGCGGCGCACATGTGGTGCCTGAGCACGTGTGTTGCCCGCATCTCCCCTCTTGAGATGTGTACTCTCTCTTTTACTCGCTCTCCGCCTTTGGAGCAGCCCGCGTTCTCCCTTGAGCGCGTTACTCTTTCCTTTCTTTCTCTCCCTCCCCCTCACCTAAAACCTCCTCAATAAAACCTATTTTACTTCACTGCTCGTCGACTCCTGAAAATTCTTTTTCTGCGAGGAAGACAAGAACCTTGAGGCAGACCTGGGTAAGGCCTAGGACTGACTTTCCTTTCCTGCAAAGAGCAATTCCTCGCTCCAGCCTGAGTCCGTGGCTCCCGAGAAACCTCGGGTGGTGGGGATCAACTCCCGTGCCTAGAGATCAAGCGGACCTCAGGCGTGGCTTGACGGCCACCTCGTGGGGCTGGTGGGGCTCAGGCCCACGCCGTGCAGGGGCTCATCGCAGACTTTATCAGTCCTTAGCCTGCCCAGCGGGTCCCGGGTGGCAGAGGCGGCTGGGGAGAAAGCGACCATCTCTCTCTCCTTCCTGCCTCACATAAGTCACCCGTGGGGTCCACCTGCAACACCAGCACATTCCTCATGTAAAGCTATGTTTGATGTGACACATTTAATTAAGATATGTCAAATTTTAGCTTCAGATATATCTAATCACTTAAATGGTTGCAGGCGGTGAATGGGTGATGTTGCCCCAAATCTTGTTTCTCCCCAAGTTACTTGATTAGCAGAAAATATGTTTTATTGCTTTGGCTGCACCACATCACACTAATTCGACCCGAAATATTTATCATTATAGAATGAAACTTACTAAATAAACGCTCACCTTTTTCTAAATTCATTATTTTGTCTTTTAGGTTTATTATTTCTCCTGTCTGTTCTTCACAGATTTGCCTTCTTTGTTGAACTGTTATAGTTAATCAGTCACTACTTGTCTTATTCTTGCAATAGCCTCCTTGCACAGAAGGTGGAAACTGTTTCTTTTGTCTGTAGTTAATACTCATTATTCCAGGTTTCTCAATTCATAAAACTTCATAAAATCATTAGGTGTATTGTAGACACAAAATTCATGTAAAGTCAGGAGAATAATTTGTGACACTTGTAGGCCAGCTTCAGATTCAATCCACAGAGATGGGATAACTTCAAATACTTAGTGAACTCTGTCTTTTGCACATTATGATTTCCGCCATAAATAATTTTGCACCCCTCCATCCTGAGAAACATAGGAATGCAATTGATCTCGTTGTGACTTTCTCTTCCCACATGGAAACGTTTTGTTTATTCATTTCATTATTTATCGGGGGACCTATTTATTTATTTATTTTATTTTGTTTCCAATTAAAAGCCATGATTACCACTGGTTGGAGGGTTTTCTGCATTGCACAGCAGATGCATGACATATTTGCATTTATTTGAGTCCAATTTCCAGTTGAAATACTCTTTGCCTTAAATTTTGCAGGGTATTTTTTCTTCTTCCACTGCTTCTGCAGTGGCTTTAGTGTATAACTGTAGTCAAGGAAAGCAGTAAATGTTAGTTTCTTGCAGGCTTCTCCAAGATTATTAGTTTTTTGTCTAGATTTGTTGCATAAAGAGTATTTTGCTTGGGATCATGTTCCAGATCATTTTTTTGCCCTCTCAACAACAAGGTTCTCTTCTTATATTCTGCAAGAGAATCAAATATGCAAGCACTTGCATGCTTTGAATCTTCATTTCCTTTGTATCAGCCAGTGTATTAAACTGTATCTATTTCTACTTTGCTGCTTTATGGATCTGACATTAATATAGATCTCTCAAATCCATTTAGTCATTTTCTTGATAAATCAAGGCAGAAGTCTGGATTATGTGAATGAATTGTTTTGATTGGAAATGAAATTACAGATACTTGAGAGAAATTAGCCTCCATAATTGCCATCACTGCACCCTCATTCAAAACCTGAAGCCCTGTCTTCTGGTGCCAAGATTTTACTTGTAAAGATTTCAACAAAATGCAACTTTCCAGGCTAATTGTCCCCCGCAAACAAAATGTGACTCGATGACTACCATCTACAGTTCTCATGTCATTATAAGAACTACTTACGTTTATAGTTCAATGCTCTCTCCCTCCTGCCTTTGCTTGAAACTACAGGGGATGATTAGTCTTTTCTGAAATAGTAGACTATATTTTGTTATAAAAATGCGGGTTCGATCCTGCTTTCAAGTCTTAATATTTTGTTCCTTTTCAAAATTCAAAGTAGGCTAAAATTGTCCCATATTTTGAAGACCAAATTTGAAATTGTCTATGCCACATAAATGGATCTTTGTCGTAGCCTAGGACAAACTGGAAAATAAAATTAAATAGGTCTTTGTATTTCACTCTCCTGTTCGTTCATTCATTTTGTGATTACTAATGTGAAAATGGCTGTTTGCTTATCCGGGGAAAATATAAAATGGTCTTTTGCTTGTTTTGCATGTGTTTGACCCTAGTTCAATCCTAGCTTTAAATGGTTTGCTCCAAACACTGCCAGGTACACTCCTCACCAAGAGCGAGCAATAAATAAATACATACAATTGCAAGATGTGGTCCAAAAGCCTAAAGTCATGACAAAATTCAAAGCAAGAAGCGGCCCATGCTGGGAATGGTTTAGAATTAGTAGCACCAGCGGCGTTTCTCAGTATCTCAGGGTTGATACCTGGAGCTGCACTGGCCCCCAGACCACTCAAAATAGCCCTTGATGACCACTCCCTGCTGCCTTTCCAATTATAAGACAAAGCATCTATGCCTAAATTTTTTTTTTTTTCTGATATGATTGATGTTAATATATGATATTTAATCATGCCCTCAAATCTGAAATTTGGAACATAGTCTTGCAGGGATAGTTAAATGTCTCCCCATTCTTTTAATTTGATTGTCTTTTCTTCACATTGTATTTATTTGTAGTGACTGAGTCATACATTCAGCTTAAATTATTAAACTTGCTTGTAGTTTTTTCCTGAAATGTCTCACCCTGGAGTCAATGTATGTGCACCTGCACCGTATTACATGTGCTACCTTAAGTTGGACAACTCTAGACTTTTCTTTTTTCCCACTCCTCGTCTCTAGGCACATCTATTCTTTACTGCACTTTTGCAGCTGCTTTGACTTTTTGTGAGGCTTTTACACATGCACACACATATATACAAACATACACACACATGACCTTGCCACACAGACATATGCTCGAGGCTCTATTGGGTACCATGTGCCTGCACATCATTTTATTTGTGTTGCAAGTTATTATAACTCTAGCTTTGATGACAAGGTTACAATAGTGTTAGTTATAAGGTTGTGATTAACAAAGTTCACAGCATCAGACACAACAACCACACCAAAGTGCCCCACACCCACCGGTGTCCCTATGTCACCACAGCCAGGCTACCTGATGCACTCCAGCACTGGCGGGTGACAACTGTGATCAGACTCATGTGGCTGCCTCTGCAGGAGAAGAATGCAGATCTGAGCTAACCCGAAAAACCTGCACCTCGTTTACCTGGAGCCTTGCATGGAGTTTGCAGCAGCATCAGCAGCATTATTCTATTCAATCCCAATTTTCCCACCATAACGATTGAAAGCTCCTGCACATATTATGCGGATAATTAGTGAGTAATTGGCTGATTAATGAACTTGCCAGCTGGTTATTGGCCTAGTCAGGCTCTGCAGATAAGAAAAATGGTTCTAAGGTAGTTTTTGGGGTGGAAACTAGAAAATTAAAAATTCTGAAATTCTTTTTACTTTAAGTGGATATGGGATATCCATTAGAAAATGGATTGTTTGTTAAATGCCCTTACAAGCCACTTTGCACTCAAATATATATTTAAGAATGTCAGTTAAAGCCAAGAAAATCAAATCTCTTACAGAAAGCTTGCATTAAAAACATTTCTACATAAGTTTAATATAATTCTAAGGTTAGCCCGGATTTAGTTTAGGAAGGCACATATAACATGTTTTAACTTGTTAACTTTTACCTAAGATGATAAATTGTAAAATCAACCAAAACTCCGCCCAAGGAACTTACCATATTTATTTAATTGAATTTCTAGGCTGGGCTTGTTCCTGGGACTACCATTTCTGGGTAGTTGTTCAGGCAGTCAAACCTGTTTGATCATTAATTGTTTACCCACTAATGACAGATGGAAAAAACCAGCCATTTACCACAAATCTGAATGTTTTTTTTATCTATGACTCAAAATTTCTGCTTAAGGAACAAATACTAAGCAATATTGATTTAACTTATAAATTAATTATGCTTATTTAGTTAAAATAGTAGGAAGGAGCTACTCTGTCTTTATAGAAAAGCCAGTCTAGTTTACTAAAGGATAGTAGATGGAATATTGTAGGTGCAAATATAATTTTTTGTCCTTTAAATTTAACAAAAGCTCATTGTGGAATGCCTTGCCTTAGGATGAGTCCCTTCTCTGATTTGCAGTAAATACCTTGTTCGTAAACATTGTATAAAAGTCTACAGGCAGGGTAGGAAAAGGGTTCGCGGAGAATATCTACACCAGCAGGACAGTATGAGTTGGCAGAGCCCTGGGAGCAGGCCATGCCCCAACCTGGCTGAAAATAAGCAGGAAAAGTCGTGATTTGGAAATGTATGCTTCCAGGCTGTTGTTGCTTCTCTATTTCTCAGATGTGTTTTCCCCAAAAGGATGTTACATTTTATATGAACGTTTCACTCAGTAAAATAAATATCCAGATCTTGTAAGTACATTTCAAGAAGAAGCTTTATTTTAGCAGTTATTT